>JARHVA010002673.1:755000-772500 GCA_037957365.1 Torreya grandis
TATTATATACCAATTATCCCCCCCCTTGAGCACATCATCACTTTATACATCTAAGTGGGCATGGGTTATGTATTTACACCATTATTCCTCAAAATAAATACTACTATTATAAAATCCTCCATGGGAACTATTATCACCAAATATTTCACCTTAGAATAAGTTTTTAAATCCTACTATAATATTTTTTCAACATTTTAATACCTCTAGGGACTATAGTAGAGGTAGACTTCTAGGTTTAAGGGCTAGCTCCCTAGATTGGTCCTCGAATGTTTATCACCTATACTAATTATTTGCTTCGGGTGAAAAGGGATAAAATTGAAATGAAAATAACCTAATTTAATAAGGTTATAAACCATAAATATATAAAATATACTACCATACAAGTGCACTATGAAACATGACTCACAACACTACTCTTAGAATCTTGAATTGATCTAACATTAGTAATTCAAATGTGGAGGTCATATACATGAAACTACTCGAGGTAAGTGAACCAGAGATCATTTTAAAACACTAAGGACACTTTTACACTTGAAAATATACCAATACACTTGATAACACTTTATGTGACTTGTTAGATTGGAAACAACTTGTATCAAACATGGAAGGATTGAGAGAAAGCGAGGATAAATATCAGTCACTTGACATTTCACTATATGTACATCACTTCACATACCTAGAAAAGATAGTTTTTCAACTCAAAAAAAAATTAATATCTTATTTCAAAATAAAATTAAAATATCAAGCCATTACTCCTTCACCTACTAGGTGTGGAATTCCCATACAAAATCCAAAATGACTTGCATTTATAGAATGTGAGAAGAGAGAGATGAAATTGGAGCTCAAGGGTCACAATGACACATGTCAAGGAATTAAAAAAAATTATTTTATATGATAATAAAGTGGAAAATATAGGTCTATAAGGTTTCCCTGGATAAGTGTCTACCTAAAGCATGAAAAATCTCCAAACTTGGTGTAGAGACCTTCAAATTCCTTCTTAAAACTACCTTCATGATTGGGCATCTTTTGAATACTCAAAACTAGAATAGGAAAATTTTAAATATGTGAAAAATATTATGTGGTTTGGAAACATTCCATGATATCAACAATATGAATCCCTAACTTCTATCCATCTTCTGGACACTTATTCTCACCATCTGTAGTCATTCATTAGTCTTCTAGGTCTGATTCTTCAAATTTATCACCCAAATGATCTTTAGTTTCTCAAAAAAATCCATGGAATAGGTGTTAGGACGCATATATAGATTCCCATTTCATTCCACTCCATGAATCATGCCTTGAAATGAACCCCAATTGGACTTCTCATCTTCTCACTTGTAAGTCACTCTCCATTTTCACTATCTACCAAAGACTACCTGAGATGAATTAGTTAGCATAAGTGTTTCCATGATAATTAATAATGATAAATAAAATTTTATAGTGGTAATGAGTCTCTACAGACCTCTCCCAATGATTCTCACTCCTTAATTCCCTTTTATGCCTATAAACAATCAAAAACTAACAAAAAACCCCTATTTTAGGCTTGTTTATATAATTAGGGTACAAACCAAATATGTGTAATGGAGTTTGATATATTCCTCCATAATTTAAAAAAAAATATAGGCCATATAACTCTTTCTACATTCATATTCTTTCCTATCTTCTCCATTAGGTCCTAAACAAGGGTTTGGGGGGTTTTATAGAATTTGGACTCTTAAGGATTGTTCATAAAATATTGATGTCCATCCTCCCAAAAAAAATTCACAACTTTTAATATCAGTACCCTCCTAAAATTTACCCAACTCCTTTGATCACCATGCAACCAATCCATACAAATGTCAATGCTTGAAGATAGCCTATTGAGGTCTTGAGTGCATTTTGAATAGGTTTGAGGTAAAATAGGATAAATTTGACCAACTTGTATAGTTCAATTAAAACGTAAATGTTTAAAAAAACTATTTTCATTGCTTTTAAGGTCATCAAATGGATTGGGTAATTCAACTCACCTTATAATTGAAGGTGGACCTCATTAGGGTATAGGTCTAGTCTGGGCCTAGTAGGCTTGACTATGCTTTAGTTTCCTAGAACCACCTCTGAGTTATTTTTCAAGACTTCAAGGTTGTTTCCATGATTTTTCATGCTAAAATAAAATTAAACATATTTACTCTATGTTATTATAGTTCCCAACACCACCTCTTACCATCTTCTCACCAAGTCTACAGTCTAGACTGCCTAAGAGTGTCATTTATTTGAGAGAAAACATAGGGCATCTCCCTTATTTAAAAGGACAAAAAGGGACTATGGAGGGTTATAAAAGGTCTTGATGACCTTATTTACCATATTTCAAGGTTAGATAACTTTTATAGGGTCATCAACATGTCAAATCTCTTAAACATACTTATGGGACAAGTGACTGTGCTGAGTTATAAGAAACTTAGGCTAAGTGACAAGTTATAAATTATCTTTGATTTATTTCCCTCTTTTTAAGAAAATATGGAATTTACCATACCGCTATGATGTTTTTCTAAGCATGGTCAATTAATTTATACTTCTCTACCAACTTCCAACTCATACCTTTCTCTAATATGTATTAGTCCATGGATTATGTGTAAATTGTAAGTGGAAGCCTTTTGATGTTTCATGTATGTGGAGATATATGATTTAGCACTATGTCACTTATCTTAGGTCATCCTTTAATTCTCTAATCTCAACTCATATTAAAACCCATTTATATCATGCCTAGGGATAAGTTAACATCCAAACTGCTTATCTCCAATATGTTAGCAATCTATAATCATTTTATAGGTGCCTTTTTAAGAATAAAAGGGGATCTTATAGGTGTCCATCTATGTATGACCACTTTGATTTAATATTATTTTACCCTTATAAAACCATTTAAAACCAAAATATTCACTATGCCTTGAGGTATGCCACCATTATGTGATTGTTGGATTATAAGGTAATTTAGGCTTCAGGAGCTATAGATTTCACTAAATGTCTATAATGTGAATTTGATTAAGATGGAAGCCTATATACACAATCTTTCTCATAAATAAACAATCCTTTATTAAGTAAGTACATTTTGCCTATGCTTGGGATACATGAATGAAAACATAAGACCTATCCATTCCTTAAGATACCCACCAATATATGACTTTTGTATATGTGCAAATACCTTATTCAAAGAAAATAAGGTAACATATCTCTATATGCAACTTTATCAAATTGAGGGCTAGGATTCAAGTTTTTTTTCTACCTTCTGACTCCACAATTATTATTATGATACTCTCAATGATCCTAGACCTCAATCAAGGTCTCAATAAGTTTCAATACCTTCATCGCATCATCTTCATGTCTCTGTTGGATCACCTATAGGTGAACATCAGGTTCAAGTCTATGTGCCAAACCAAACTCTTTTGGGCATCACTTCTCTTTATGGTTTAACTAGGTTTATAATAAAACATGAGGTCATGTGAATTTTTAAAGGTTCCAAACATCAATCACACCTTTGTCCAAGCATTCTCACATTGTCTTGTGGATGTTGTAGGATTTCTTGATTATGTTATGTTTTTGACTATGTGCATATTGAATTGGTTATCATAACCAATATATTAACCTTTTTAATGGCTTAATTTCACCATATTCACTTTGGAAACCTCCTCATAGTATTTAAACCTTCGTGTATCCTCGTCATGGCTAGTCAAGGCTTGGTTTCACCTAATTATAGGTGACTTCTTCATAAAAGCTGACTATGTGTATGTATTAGTGTTTTTAATCCACTTAGTAAAATCCTTAGACAATTAACCTTCATGAATGACAACTATTATAAATTATATATGTTTAATTTAATCATTTAATATTTATTTTCAATCCACTATAGGAACAAGAACCCTCTACAACTGATGAAACCATTGGTCTGCAACTTTTATGGTCCCTTCAACTAGCAAACTTAGATTGCCTTACTCATTAGTTCACCTCCACACATGAAATAAAGGATTTAAATACATGATAAAGGTATTAAAACAATTAGATAAGACATGCAACACTTGGTTTGTATAGACCAATCTAAATAGAAGATAAAAGTATAGGCCATGGGGATGAGTAGGCAAAAAATAGTCACATACCTTCTTAACCATGGTTCATGAAGCACAAAAACCCAATATTTTTAATATTTCCATGTATTTAAATTTTACAAGGATTATTTTCATCCCTCAATATCATTTGGTCTGACTCACCTCTTATTGTCCATACTAGATTGAAATCGATTAATCATTTTTGCATACAAAGGAGAGTGACTAAAAGGCAAAATAGTTTTTTTCCATTCTCAAGTCTATCAAAGCCTCCAAAGCATGATAATGGACTTAAGGGACCTAATTTTTCACTTTTAAGTCTACCACATATGTTAGGACTATTGTACAAGCTATACCATAGCTAAAAACCACATGAAACTGCTTGATCTTCTTATTTTCAACGTAGCACCTACATTTGTTAGTCCAAAATTACCACATCCAATAATAATATAACTTTTAAGATGTTAAATAACACTTTAAAACATTTTTACTCTATGTTAAATCATACAAGTTCATAAATGACCCCAAAGATGACCTTATAATGACATAGGACTATCTAAGAAAAATATGACAAAGCTAAACCACATTATTTACCCTATTAAGACCATCAGACACATACAAGATTATATTAGACCCTTATATCAAGTTTTAAATTATAGGGGGTTGACATAATTTGACTTGTGGTTAAATTAGTCAATATTCATAGTGATTTCTTAGGGGTGGCAAGCCAACTATGCCAAAGACCAATAGCCTGATCCTATCCATTTGGATATGGAGTCAACTAAACATAGATATGACATTGAATTAACTTTGAAACCACACAAAAAATAGAAAAAAATAAATAAAACAACACACCTAAGTAAACACACATGTATTATTAAGAACACTTAGGCAAAACACACATAACAAAAGCAAAAACACCTATCTTAATATGTATAAGACCTCAAACTCTTTGAGGTGGAGAAAAACCTCACCATGTTTCAACCAGGGTCGATGATGGTTCCTCTTGCATTCTTGATGCTCCATGAAATCAATTCATGATGTGAATCATTCTTATCAAAAAATACTTGCTTTTGTGGATAGTCAAATGACTTACCATCTTCAGTTCTTCTTCTATCTACAAGTGTGTTATTTGGGGATCTCAAGGACATTTCATCTTGTCCTCCAAGGATCTTATTTGGACTTAATTTTTTTTTTTGAATTATGTCATGTCCAAATGACACTACTCAAATTTTAACTTATAAGTCATCAAATTTAACTCAACCTTACATTCTTCTTGAACATGGTGTACTTGATGTATCAGGTTATCCAGATTGTTCTCTTTATACTTAAACACTTATGAAAGTGACTTAACCTCAAGTTGAGGTGTTGATTGCTCCTCAAACATAAACATTTATGCCTTGGTCTAATTTATCTCTTCTATGACTGTAGCCTCTTGGATAGTATCTTAATTCTTAACTTCATACTTAACAAGACACTCTCCTTCACACTTGTTAATTTCATCAACAACCCTATCATCAAAAACACACTACTTAGGAGGAGAAGTAGACTTACTCAACTATTCCAACTCTTGACATATGAAATAGAACATTTGTCATAGGTCATCTTCTTCTTCATGATAATCATGTTCATGAACTCCTCCATCAAGTTTAGACATAATGGCATTATTATTTTCACCATATTGATCTATCATGCTTTGCAAACTATTAGCATCATACATATGAATGCCTTCAATAGATTATGAAAAATAATGTTTAATGCTTACTCAATATTTCTCATATGTTCCCTCATGGATGATGTATATGTGAAGTTCAATTTCCTCAAAGTAAGTGTATGGATCATGTTCATAGGTTTCTACACCATAATCATATATAAATAAATTAGATATACCCTCAAGCTTGGAAGATTTTCCATCATCCACAACATAGCTTTCTTGATAATTAATTATGTAATTGAGATTAAAACTTGATTATACATATGGATAAATATGAAATTTATCTAGTGGCTGAGTTTTAATGGTCATATTTTCTCCATACCTTATCCTAAAGTCCAAGAAGGACCAATCAACTAAGAGGTATCCTCCTATCTTGTCTATGAAATCACTTGAGATGTAGATGTAAAGTGAGTAGGCAAGTTAACAACCATAATGTCTTAAAGGATAGGGAAGCAAAGACAATCATGTGAGAAAAAATTTAATCCTTTGACAAGTCCCAATAACTTCCTTGGTGTCCCATCAAGTTGAAGATCCCCCTTACTATATGGTTCATATTTCAAGCCTAACTTATTAGCTACAACCTTGGGCATCACTAAACTACTAGCCTCACTATCCACTATGCAATTGTGAACAAGCTTGTCTCCAATAATAAGAGTGAGGTAGAAGGGTGGAGGATTTTCAAATTTGTAATAAGCTTACACAACATTATTGGGATAATTGGTGAAATAAATATTACTATGACTTGATGGTTAATGGCTAAGGTGAATTTGAGACAGCTGCTCTTAAAGGAGCTCTTTTGAATAAGCAAGTGAAGCATTTCCCAAAGAGACATAGATACATTATCACTCTTAAAACAATCCACAATATTTAAATTAGGAATATTTACCTTTTCTTATGTCATTGAAATCAATAAGTTTTTGGATATTGAGGTGTTAGAAAACTTTGAGTAGCCCTTCCAACATTCTGATTTGAAGGTGCTACGGCCCTAACCTATCACATGTATGAGGATAGGAATAGCTGACTTATGGATTACTTATCCCTCTTTGATGCTATATCACATTTCTCTATGCATTCATTTGGTTAGTAAGTCGGCCTATGGAATAACCATGGCCTAGATAGACTATATATAGGAGGTAGAGGGTAATTGTTTAACATCATATTATGAATTCTGCTCTTATTGAAGCTTTTGGAGCTTTCCCCCTCAAAGTGGCTTATCTATTATCATATATTTGGATATATTTTAGTCATATTTGGATCTAATTCTTCTATTATACTTTATTCTTGAAGTAATTTCATTACGAGTGGTATCAGAGCTGTGATTTGGGCAATCTTGTGGGTGAAAACCTAATTTTTTAAATTTGGATATATCTAAAAAAAGGTTATGAAATTATCTTCAATTTTCTTATTGGAGGTGGAAAATAATTAAATTAAGATGCCATTAAAATTTTAGATTATTTGGATCTATTTTACAAACGTTATCTCTATTTTAGTGTTTTTCATAAATTTCTCTATAGTACGCAATTCAAAGAATTTTTTAGAGTTATTTAAATTTTTGGAAATCTTAGAAAAATTTGGCTATGGTATGTTCTTTTTATGTTTTGATTTGAGGCTGATATAATTCCAAAATTTCTTGGTCAAAGTTGGGTCAAAAAGTGCAAATCAGGGTCGACATCATAAAGCCCTTTTATGGCAGGTCCACAAACTCAGGGCTGAGGAAAGGGTGATAAAACTCCAAGTAAAACTCCAAAAAAGGAAGATATGGAGTCATAAGGGGGTTATACTAGACACTTTGTGCTAGGGGTCTCTAACATAGATCATAAAGTGAGCCAACTTGACTATAGTGTGCAAGGCATTCAGAGTGACGTGCAAGACATACAATCTAATATGAAATCCATACAACATAGTTTGGTAGATATCATAACAAATTTGAAAAATAATCAGTCAAATCATCCAGCTAATGCTATGGCATAACCCCACCAGGGTGGTTCTCCTAACCAGTCTACTTCAAATTTAACTATAGTGCCACAGAGGAACCTGTTACCAAAGGTGGATATGCACAAATTTGATGGAAAAGATCCACTCAATTGGATTAACCAAATGGAGAATTTTTTTGATCTACATCAGATCCTAGGTGGACAGAAGGTTACCATGGCATCCTTGTATCTTGAACCTGATCAATTCATTTGGTATCGATGGTTATGTGCTCAAAAGAATAAGATGATTGTCAATGTCACTTGGTTAGTTTTTATATAAGAGTTGCAATTACACTATAGCAATAGTGTGACAAATAATTACTTCAGCCAACTAGCAAAATTGTGACAGACTAGCTCCATCAAGTATTATATTCATCATTTTTAGAACCTATCCTTATGGGTGGAGACAATTCCTGAGGAGAACTTGAATGACTTATTTTTGGGTGGACTCAAGGACCACATTCAACATGAGGTACATATGTTTAATCCACTTAAGATTTTTTATTCTATTATCATGTCACATAGAATGAGGAAAAATTCATAGCCAATAAGAAGTAGCCATTGACTCACTTCAAAGATCATAGCATATCAACACCAATATTTCCTCCACCTACCAGATTGACCCCACAGTAAATTAAAGAGAAGCGTGTAAAAGGATTATGTTTCAATTGTGATAGCAAGTGGAGCAAAGGACATAGATGTGCTAAGAAGTTATTCTACATTGATGGATCCAATGAAGATGAAGAAGAAGATAATGCCTCTAATGATGATGAGGAAGAGATAGAGGAGGTACCTAAAAATTCCCAACCTACAATCTCTTGTCATGCACTTGCAGGTATTAACACTCCACAAACTCTTAAGGTGGTGGATTTCCTCAAGAAATAAAAGGTGACAGTGTTGATTGATTCAGGGAGCACACATAACTTCATCAACCATAAGTTGGCCACTCGATTAAACTATTTCTACCCAGCACCAGAATTTTAAGTCATGATTGCAGATGGTGGAAAAATTAATTGTTCAAGTAAATGCCATAGTGTTAAGCTTGTTATGGGTGAGTAAAATCTCAATTCTCCTATGTTTTCTATTCCCATGGGTAATACAGATATTATTTTGGGAGTCCAATGGCTCATAACCTTGGGTAACTTTGAGATGAACTTCTAGGAACTATTCATGAACTTTCATTCTGAAGGTAGGAAAATTGAACTACGTGGATTACAGGGAAAATCTCCATAATTGGTTAGTTCACATTAGATGACCAAGATACTAAAAAAGGGGGTAGAGGGAATTATTGATTGATTATGCTCCATAGAAGTTCAACCCACACAAGCATCTACACATCCTGATCTACAGATGATTCTTGATGACCACCCATCCATTTTTGGGGCCATGCCAAAAGGACTACCACCAATAAGAGAACATGATCATGCCATTCAACTACTTCTAGGGAGTCAACCACCAAATATCAGACCATATAGATATCCATATGCATAAAAGGTTGAAATCAAAAAAATGGTCCATGATATGCTAGAGGTAGGGATCATCAGGCATAGCTAAAGTGCATATTCATCACCAGTGGTCATGGTGCAAAAGAAGGATGACACATGGAGGATGTGCCCAAATTATAGGGAACTCAACAAATACACCATCAAAGATAAGTTTCTTATTCCAATAATTGATTATTTACTTGATGATTTGCATGGTGCTAATTATTTCATAAAATTATACCTTCACTCGGGGTACCATCAAATTAGAATCAAGGATGAAGATGTTCATAAAACTACTTTTAGAATGCATGAGGGCCATTATGAGTTTTTGGTAATGATCTTTGGTCTTACAAATGCACCATCTACTTTTCAGAGCTTGATGAACACTATTTTTAGGCCTTTTTAAAGGAAGTTTGTGTTGGTTTTCTCTGATGACATATTGATTTATAGTAAGACATGGGAATTACATCTGCAACATGTGAAATAGGTGTTGATAGTTTTGGAGAAGCATTAGCTTTATGCAAAGCCATCCAAATGTGCTTTTTGAGTACAAGAGGTAGAGTACCTAGGTCACATTATTTCCCATGAAGGTGTCAAAGCTGATCCCCTAAAGATCAAAGCTATGATGGAATGGCCCATGCAAAAAACTCTCAAAAACCTTAGAGGGTTCCTAGGACTAATAGGTTACTACCAAATATTTGTGAAAGGTTATGGCAGCATAACAGCTCCACTCACTGCATTACTAAAGAAGGATGCCTTCTATTGGAATGATTCCGCCACCAAAGCATTTGAGAAACTAAAAGTAGCTATGTGCACCACTCCATTTTTGGCTACTCCAGACTTCTCAAAGGCATTCACTGTTGAATTTGATGCTTCTATATTTGGGTTGGGAGAAATAGTAATGTAGGAAGGAAGACCCATTGCATTTGATAGTTGTCAATTCAACGGTAAGAATCTACAAAAACCTGTTTATGAGAAAGAAATGATGGATATTCTTCATGCAGTTAAAAAATAGAGGACCTATCTGATGGGTAGACACTTTAAGGTGAAAACATATCATGATAGTCTCAAATACTTTTTAGAGAAAATATTATCATCTGAGGAACAATAAAAGTGGGTAACCAAAATGTTGGGTTATGATTTTGAAATCATGCAGAGATTGTCATACTGGGAATCACTCCTTACTACCTTGTAGGAGGGATACTTGAACTTGTGTGAAAACCATGGGCATATCCCAATGAATTCCTCTTTTATTTAGTATTATCTATAACTAAATAATTTTGATTGATAACATAGGTTTATTCTACTTTAATATTTGTAAAGTTCATTCCTTGAGGCTGTCATCCCGCATTTTCTTGCATGAAAACTTCATCTTTTATTGATAGTTGAGGATTAAATCTTCCTTAAGCAACCAAGGCTTTATCCCCACCTAAATTGGCATTTATTAATTTCCCTTTCTTGCATTCTTTTCCTTATAATAGATTATTATCCATCGATACCATTACTCTTATGTTAGAGATGGAAGTTGGATTGTATGCATTGGCAGTCCTATTGAAGTTAGGCTCTCTTTGACCTCTACATTGACCATATTTTTTTATTTGGGTACCTATTTACTTTTTTGGGATAGTTATAGGGGTTTTTATTAACACCATATTATAGATATAGGTGCCTAACTTGAGATTCTAAGGCTTAGATCCTTGCATCTTTATCAATAGCATCATCTACCTTCATAGGGGTAGTTCTAGACTTAGTATTTACATTAGGGATTTGAGAAACACTTGGATTATTAGTGGGTATATTAGGTAGCAGAGGCATGGATACTTTTAAAGGTAACTTTCTAAATTTTATTAATCCATTCTTATCTCTAATCGCAAGGTCATAAGCATCAAGTAAGTTATAACCACCCATGGACTACAACATTATGGCTATGTTAGTACCAATAGCCATTAGATATGTGAGAAACACAAATCTTGTAGGCTATCTCATGGGAGGAGGTATCCTATGCCAATTCCTTTGAAATCTCTCATTAAAGTCATGCATAACCTCCTTGGGGGTTCTTTGAATTACATTCAACTAGTGGATAAGAGATGTGTGGTCACTTTTTCTTCAAACCTTGAAGTTATGAATTCTGCAAAATCATCCTAACTTATGATGCAACCTCTATGTAGTCTCCTATATAATTCAAGTGTTTTCTCTCTATGGTACATGTCAAGGAGTCTAATGGCAATGTTTATGCTAGTAACATTATGAAAACTATATAAGTTTGAGATGTACCTAATATGCTCACTAGGGGTGACATGACCTTTACCATTAAATGTGGGAACACTCTTAGTAAAATTATGGGGTATGTCATCATATGCATCAAGACGAATAGGATTTTTAGTGTTAAAGGCTGGGAAGGCATGGTGCCTAGCCATATTCTCCTTAAGTTATTTTTCACTCTCTTAATCTTCTTGGCTAGAAAAGTCCTCTTGTTCTTTAAATATCAAGATAGGATGAGGATGTTGAACTTCAAGAGGAAGTTTAGGTTGAATGGGTGGGTTTATGGGATTAAAATTTATATTATAAGATGACCTAGTAAGGACCATGAATTATGAACACAATAACTAATAAAATAATGTTATGCAACCAGATATTACCTTGAATGGAGTCACCAAAAATAGAGTAGAACACCATATGTAGCTATGATGTTATCAAGACCAACAATCGCCTTGACAAGATATCCATAGGAAAATATCCCACTAGGAATTATATAACTATTTTCACCAAATATTTCACCCTAGATGAGGTTTTTCAATCCTACTCTAAGATTTGGGTAACATTAGAATACCACTAGGTGCGTGGATTGCCTATAGTAGAGGTAGACCTCTAGGTTTGAGGGCTAACTCCCTAGATTGATCCTTGAATACTTATCACCTACACTAACTATTTTATTTGGGTGAAAATGGATATAAGTGACATGAAAATAACCTACTATAATGAGTTGATACACCATAAATATCTCCACTAGACTGCCATATAAGTGTACTATGAAACATGACTCACAACACTAGTCTTAGAATCTTCAGTTTCTCTAACATTAGTATTTCAAACATGGAGGTGATATGCATGAAAATAATCAAGTTAAGTGAACTATAGATCATTTTAAAATGCTAATTCTACTTTTACACTTGAAAATATACCAATACACGTGACAATACTTCATGTGACCTGTTAAAGTGAAAAAAACTTGTATAAAACTTGGAAGGATTGAGAGAAAGCAAGGAAAATATTAATCACTTTAATTTTCAATATAAATCACTTCACATACTTAGAAAATATAGTTTTCTTACTCAAAACCAGATTTCATATCCTATTTCAAATGGAAATTACATTATCAAACCAGAAAAACTTTACCATACCAAGTGTGGACTACCCATACAAAAGCCAAAATGCCTTGCATTTATAGAATGTGATAAGAGAGAGAAGGAAGTGGATCTAGAGGGTCACTATATTACATATGTCAAGGCATGAAAACTAGTTATATTTTAAGATAATGAAGTGGAGAATATAGGTCTAGAAGGTCTCCTTGGACTAGCACCCACCTGAAGCATGACAACTCTCCAAACATGGTGTAGAGACCTTTAAATGCCTTCTTGAAATTGCCTTCATGATTGGGTAGATTTTGACTACTCAAAACTAGAATAGGGAAACTTGACACATGTGAACTAACTTAGGTGGGTTGGAAACATGCCATGGAAGTCACCATATGCATCCCTAACTACTATCCATCTTTTGGACACTTGTTTTCATCATCTATAGTCACTAATTTGTCTTTTAGGCCTCATTTTTCACATTTGTTACACAAATGAACTTTTATTTCTCAAGAAAATCCATGAAAAATGTGTTAAGACATGTGTGTATATATATATATATATATATATATAGTCACCTAGCCTTCCATTCCATGAATTATAAGTTAAAAGGATCCTCAATTGGACTTCTCATCTTCTCACTTGGTAATCACTCTCCATTTTTACTATCTGCCAAAGATTGTCTAAGATGAATGAGTTAGTAGAAGTGTTTACATGATAATTTATGATGATAAACGAATTTGGATAGTGTTAATGAGTCTCTAAAGATCTACCCCAATGATTCTCACTCCTTATTACCCTTCTATGCCTACAAAATGATCAAAAAATTGTAGAAAAAAACTATTTGAGGCTTGTTCATACAAGTAGGGTACAAACCAAATGTGTGTTATGGATCCTAAGAGTGTCCTAAACAAATTTAAAAACCATTTTTAGTACATATAACTCCCTTTTCATGCATATTATTTCCTATATTCTCCATTAGGTCCTAAACAAGGGTTTAGGAGGACTTTAGAGGGTTTGGAATGTCAAGGATTGGTTATAAAATCTTGATGTCCAACTTCCCAAGAAATTATAAAAGTTTTGAAGCTTAATATTCTCCTCAAATTTCCCTAACTCCTTAGTTCACCATGAAACCAATCTATATAGATATGAGTGCTTGAAGATAGCTTATCGAGCTCTTGGGTATATTTTGAATAGGTCTGAGGTAAAGTAGGCCAAATTTGACCAAATTTTATAGTTATCATATAAACCAAAGGTTTTTGGAGACTTTGTGCCTTCCCCTGAAGGTCATCAAATGGACTAAGGAATTCATCTTTCCTTAGAAGTGAAGGTGGACCTCATTAGGGTGTAGGTCTAGTCTAGGCTTAATAGACCTAACTATGCTCTAGTTGCCTAGAACCACTTCTAAGTGGTTTCTCAAGACTATATGGTCTCCTCCATGATTTTTCATCTTAAACAACATTTCACATATTTCCCTAGTTTTATAACAATTCCCAACACAACCTCTTGCCATCTTCTCACCAAGTCTGCAGTCTAGATTACCTAGGAGTGCCCTTAATCTAAGACAAAATAAATGATATATCCCATATTATTTAGGAAAAAATGGGCCTATGAAGGGTTATAACAGGTCTTGATTACCATTTATACCAAATTTCAAGGTTAGATCACTTTTTTAGGGTCATCAACATGTCAAATCTCTTAGACATACTTATGGGATAAGTGATTATGCAAGGTTCTAAGAAAATTAGGTTGAGTGACAAGATAGAACTTGTATTTAATCTATTTCCCTCCTTTAAATAACATATTAAATTGTCCCTAAAACTATGAGGGTGGTCTAAGCATGTTCAATTCATCTATACTTCTCTCACAACTTCCAACCTGTACTTTTCACTAACTTATACTAATCCATGGACTGTGTGTAGACTTTAGGTGTCAACCTTTTAAGGTTTCCTATAGGTGGAGTTATATGTTTTATAGAAGTCTCTAAGCTCATATAATATTAAAACACATTCATATCATTTATATATCTAAGCCAACATCCAAACTACCTATCTCTAATATGCTAGCAATCTACAATCATCTTGTAAGTGCCCTTTTGAGAACAAAAGGGGATCCTCTAGGTGTCCATCTATGTTGAATACTATTATTTTATAATTTTTTACCCTTATAGAATAATTCCATACCAAAATAATCACTATACCTTGAGGTTTTCCACTATTATGTCATTATTTCATTATAAGGTCATTCAGGGTTCTAGAGCTATAAATTTCATTAAATGTCTACAGTGTGAATTTGATTAAGATGGAAGCATATCTACAAAACAATTATCATGAACAAACAATCCTTTCTTAGGTTAATTCATTTCCATTATGCTTGGGATACATGAGTGAAAACATAATACATGTCCATTCCTCAATATACCCACCAAGATATGACTTTTGTATAGGTGCAAATACCTTATTCAAATAAAATAAGGTAACATGTCTCTATATACAAATTTCTCAATCTAAAGGCTAGGATTCAAGTTTGTTTTACATCTTATGACTCCACCATTGTTAATATGACATTCTCAATGCTCCTATAACTCGATTAAATTATTAATAATTTCTAATAACTTCATCTCATCATCTTCATGTCTCTATTAGATCACCTGTAAGTGAACATTAGGTTCAGGTCTATGTGCCAAACTAGACTCTTGTGGACATTAGGTCTATTGGTAGTTTAGCTAGGTTTCTAATGAAAAATGAGGTCATTTGGATGTTCAAACATTCCAAACATCAATCACACCTTTGTCCAAGCATTCTCACACTGTCCTATAGGTGGATGTTGCAATATTTCTTGATTGTGTTATGTTTCTAGCTGTGTGCATATTGAATTATTTATCATAGCCAATCTCTTAAAATTTTGAATGGCTTAATTTCACTATTTTTTATTTTTAAGCCTCTTCATAGTATTGAAACCTTTATGTATCCTCATCATGTCTGGTCAAGGCTTGGTTTCACTTAACTTTAGGTGATTGTTATAGAAAAGATGAATGTGTGTATGTATTATTCTTTTTACTCCACTTAGAACAATATTTAGACAAATAAATATCATTAATTACAACTAGTCATAATTATATATGTTTAATTGAAACATTTAATCTATAACCCTCTGCAACTGATGCAAACATTAGTCTGCAACTTCAATGGTCCCCTCAACTAGTAAATTAAGATAGCCTTAATCATTAGTTCACTTCCATATGTGAAATTAAGTCTATAAATACATGATAAAGTTATTAAAACCCTTATATAACACATGAAACACCTAATTTATATAGACTAATCCAAACAAAAGAGAAACCTAAAGGTCATGGGGATGAGTAGGTAGAAAATAGTCACAAACCTTCTTAACCATGGTTCATGAAGTAAAAACAAAAAATCTTTTGACTCTTTGCATAGATATGAATTAGATAAGGATTTTTTTCATCCCTCAATAGTATTTGGTCTAGCTCACCTCCTGTTGTCCATACTAAATTGAAATTGGTTGACCATTTTTGTAGGCAAAGCAGAGTGATGGAAAGGTAAAACTATTTTTTGTCATTTTCAAGTATATCAAAGCTTAAAAATCATGGTAATGGACTTAGGGTACTTAAAGGGTGAATTTTAAGTATATCTCACATGTCATAACTACTACATAAGCCGTACAACAACTAAAAACCTCATAAAATTGCTTGATCTTCTTGTTTTCAATGTAGCACATACATTTTTCAATACAAGACTACCACCTATGATAATAATCTGACATGTAAGATGTTAAATAACACTTTTTAACACTTTTCCTCTATGGTAAACCATAAAAGTTCATAAATAACCCTAAAAGTGGCCTTAGAATGACATATGACTAAGACAAATATGACAAAGGTAAAGCACAACGTTGACCCTATTAATACCATGGAATGCATACAAGACCCTAGTAGACCCCTATATCAAGTTTTCAACTATAGGGGATTGACCCAATTTGACTTTTGGTTAAATTAGTCAACAAAAAATATTAGCACTTCAACCTAATTACTAGTTTCAATGACTATATCAACTTACACCATATGTACACCTCCTTTGGTGGCTTCTCAAACTTATAGTATCAAATATAAAAATGTGCAATATCTTTTCCAAACTATAAAACATTTTTAAGCTAGGGTTCCTAATATTGAGTAAAATTATATGAAGTCACCTTATGTTATTGACTCATAAGAGGTGTTACATAACCCTCTTTGCAGCCCTTGATAACTAGTTTTGGTGCACCTAAGTTCGCATTTTAATATGGAGAGGGTGATCCTAAATATCATCTTCAATGTTTGTATGCAACATGCCTTGATTATGCTTCCAATGATAAAATTTTGACTAAACTATTTGTAGGGAGCCTCAAGGACTATGATCTAATCTAGTTTTGTGATTTTACCTATCCAATCACTAAACTCATTAAAACCTCTTGTGGATCATTTATTGGCACACTTATCTATCAATATTACTAAAAAGGTATCATTATCCCAAATTAAAAAAATCAAATAAGGAACCAATGAACCTATCAATGAATATATCTTGAGGTACAAGACAATTTTGGCTAAAATGGCACATAAAATGACAGATAAAGAACTTTAAGACATCTTCAAGAAAAAATTTCTTGCCCCATTACATGAGTCCATTATTTTCAAAAAAATAGTCTTTTGATGACTTATTCCATATTATTATCTAGATTGTGAAATGAAACTTATTTCATTAAATAAACTTAAGTATGTAGCAAACACACTGACTTCATCCAATACCAAGTTTCATATCAAACCATTTAATCCTAAAAATTTTATAGTGAGTTTATCTAGGGTTAAAGGGGATAGATATGGCCTAAGATATAAGGGTGATAAACTATT
>JARHVA010002673.1:777500-820000 GCA_037957365.1 Torreya grandis
TTGTTTATTTATTTTAACAAGTAGAGCTAGTGGAAGTGATAAAGAAGGTGTCCTAAAACCAGTTACTATTAGACTTTGTGCTGACATAATTGTTTTCAGTGTGTGTTTTTAGTTTCTTTCTATGTAAAGGACCTTGGGATGACTTTATGCCCCCATTATTCTTCATATCTCACTCTTGGGCAGTCAAGGTGTATACTTTATGCTACATCTTAGATTGCCAGTCACTCCGTACTTCTGTTATCAGTCACTTGTTACCATAAAGATTCTTGTTGCCTGCAAGAACAAGCATTTTTGAAAGAAGAGAAGTGTCTTCTATTGCTTCACCAAGATTTATACTATCTAGGAAGGGATCTGGCTCTTGTTTGAATGTTACTTCTAAAAGAAGAGAATTACCTTCACCAATCACCCAAGATTCCTCCTTTGATCTTTGACCATCATCTCTAAAAAAAGAGATATGGATGGTTTATTCTACCCCTGAGCATTACTTTCTACTCATATATATATAGTATATAGCCTCCATATATTTAATAGGGAACCTCCCCTTGATGAGAGGAGAGATTTGTCCCTTATTGATGTAGTAAAACTACACAACTAGATGACCAATCTCCCTATGATGTGGTGATAGGAACTATTTTGCTCACCAGTTAGTTGGTCGACAAAATATTCACCCAACATGTTTAACTCAATCATACTTATAACTTAGTGAACATGAGTTAAAAAATTCAATTGATATTATAAAATTGGTAAGTTTGGATGATACAATCAATTCCAACCTAAAAACTTGGCAAGATTGAGTGATTTAATCACCTCAAACATATGAAAAAGTGAACAAACTATTGTAATATATTGGCTCAATATAGTACATAAAACTACATCCAAGTGGGTGATTATAGTCCCTAATATTGTTTTAAAACATAATATTGATTTATATTTTGAAATATTAGGTTTACATTGCATAGTATATACACCTTAGATATGTCTCATGCTGAAAAATGGGTATAACAATAATACCAATGTATAGAATTATGCCATAACTATCAATCTGAATGTATATATTTGTGTATTTTGGCCAATTTAGAAACTATGTAAATTTGGAGAACTTAATTCTAAATCATTCCTCCACTATATACAGATAAATCTAAAAACTAAAATAAATGCCAATGTGAAGGATGTGTTTTTAAAACATTTCCCCACTAAATTTGGGTGTATCAAATACTGAATAAGTGTGGAGAACATGCTTGCAAAGCATGCCCCCACTTAATATAAAACTATGCCTATATGTCATGCCCCAATTGAATCTAAAAAATATGAATGTGTGAAATCTATACCCATATGACATGCCCCCAATGAATCTAAAAACTTATATAAATGCCAAATATTAAATAAGTGTGGAGAACATGCTTTCAAAGCACGCCCTCAATAAATCTATAAACTATACCAAATGTGAAGAACATGCCTCTATGATATTCCCCCTTTGATATGACCACCATTTGAGTTCAAGGAATAACATAAAATGGTAGTTAGCTCACCTTAAAAGGATAAGGAAACTAAATAATTTGTGAATGTAACCATATAGCATATAAAAGAACATGTCTAGGTAAATATAGCATTAAAGTGCATAGACCAACGTGATCACATGAATGCCTAATATCAATGTTTAGGTAGTAAAAATACAATATAAAAAATAAAATCAATCGCACACACAAGATCACTCAAAATCACATCAAAATATAATAGTCATAGGAGACTAAAAATAAAGGGGATGTTTAAATGCCATATGATCGAAGGGACATGACTTAGGTGAATGTCCATAAAATCAAGAATGACATGTTCAAGTGTCTAAGGAAAAAATTATTACATATTCAAATTGTTTAGGTATTTTCAATTATGTCTCCAAGGTGGTCAAGGTTGTTCATGAGGTGTCAAGTATGCTAGTATGTCAATGACAAAGTGTGCCTTAGTGATCATGCATGAACCTTGCATTGTTCACTTGGTTAGGTAATATGATGGATGTTGATTATGTGTTGACCATGTTCTAGGGTTCATATGGGGTGTAATTATGTAATTTTATACTTTTTAAAGTGAAATCAATTCATATAAGTAGTCTTGTGAAGGTCTAGGTTATCCTAGTCATCTTGGTAGAATTTCTTGAGTAAGCAAATTGATGACATCAAAATTTGCATGTGTGAAGGTGTCACATGGGTTTGTTTAGATTTTTTTAATAGATCATATATTTAAAATTTTATATCTTGACATGATTTCTATAAAAAATTATTATGGATCAAATTTTCTCTCTCAGGCAGATTTCATTATTTTTCATACTTAGCCAAACTTGCATTAAAAAAGTAACTGTTGGAATTCAAATATTTAAATTTACAAAGAAAACTAATTTGTACTTTTTTACCTATAAATTTTGATGATGGATGAATTTTATGATGGATTAAAAATAAAATTTATATATAACTTCAAGGGAAATCTAGTAAATTGATTTGGAGGTTTTATCGGTAGTACATTTGCATTTATTACGATTCAAAGTTAACTGAGGCTTTGACTTTTTGCAAGTTACCCGAGAAGGATGTTTGAGTTTTTCTTAATGGTTTTTTCATGTTTCATGGTGGATTATCTATTTTAAATTTTTTTATACTCCCTAAGGATCATTTGTATGGATTTTTGATGTTTGACTAATCCATATTTAGTATGAACCATTGCTTGAAAGTTGATTGTTTATTCATTCATGGTGTTTTCATGCACAAGGAAATTGATTAAAAGGTTTCACATATTTAGATGAGTTTAGTGATGAATTGAATCACATGATGGTGTCTTACAGGTCATGTGTCATGGACCTATGTGATTTTAAGTGGTTTTGTATTCCTTTTTTAGCTTAGTGAAGTGTTAAATGGGTGAATATGTCTCCATGGACCTAAAAGGGTTACTTCAGCCTAATTGAAACATGTTGCTTAAGGTTGATCTATCAAATCTATGGTCAAAATATATATTTAGTGTTGATCTTTTTATAAGTAGGATATAATCCTTAAGGGTTAAGGAATGTCTTGTGTCTGACCAAGAAGGTGGTGATCATGAAGGATCTATAAAGAGTATAAACAAAGATGAAGGTTTCTAGTGTTGATGTGCAAAGAATAGTGAAGTGTGAATAAAATTAGTGGATGGATTGAAGATTAGAGAAATGTAATTAATATGTGTGTGACCTATAGGTCATATTTCTAATGTTTTAATAGTGTTTTTCATGGTTGATGATTGAGAATGAGTGAAGAAGTGTAGAGTGATCCAAAAGGTTGTTTGGATCCATTTATTATGTGTGAAGGCTTGAAAAAATGTGAAGGGTTAAAGAGGGTTGTTATTCATTATTTATCGATCATATTTGATGCCAATTAGATTTATATAAGAGTTTATATCAGAAGGTGTTGTGTGGTTGTTCAACATCTAGGGCAAGTGGGTGTTTTTCCATGATTAGGGGTTGGTACTCCTTATAAAGTGTGTGCTTCACTAAATTTTCTAGTTTGTGATATCTTATGTGACTATAGTCCATGTCTTTTAGGCTTGAGAGTGGGTTTTATTCCCCATGATGGTTTCCCACATAATTCATGTGTTATCTGATTTGATCTTTCATAGTTTTCTTTATTCATTACAATGAATGGTTTATATGTTTCACAAATGCTTATGTTGAATGTTTAAGAGTTTGAAGGATTAGAATTGAAGTTGATTTGAATGCATCATTTATTCATGCCATCCCCCTCAGTTATTATACCTCTAACAATTGGTATTAGATATATACATTCTTTGAAAGTTTAACTACTTGAAGGTGATAAAAGGTATAATGGGTAGTCATCAAATGCAATGTGGTTTATCTACTAAGCAAGCACCACTATTTAATGGATCCAAATATGATTTTTTCATTGTAAGGATTAAGACCTACATCATGTCTCTAGGTTTTGACATTTGTAAATCTATCATGGATGGGTATTATATACCCCCTACTCTACCAACTAGTGTAGCTAACAAGAATTTGAGTGAGAATAATTCTAGAGATATTAATTCTATAATTTTTGGCCTATCATAGGTTGAATTCACCAAGGTAATCCATTAAAAGTTTACCAAGGAAATATATTACAAATTATAGATAATTTATGAATAGGATTCAAAGGTTAAGTTGGCTAAATTAAAAACCTACCGAAGGTAATTTGAGGGCCTCACCATGAAGGAAGAAGATACTATGGCATCCTATCTTCTAAGATTTGATGAGGTGGAAAACATGATCAAAGGTCTTAGAGAGGAGATTGAAGAAGCTACTATAGTATAAAAAGTATTAAGGTCTCTCACTCTCAAGTTTGATTCAAAAATTTATATTATATAAGAAAGTCATGATCTCACCAAGATGAAGATGGATGAATTGTATGGCATTCTTATTGACTATGAGATGAGAGTTAATGAGGACAAACCACCAAAGAAGGAAGCAGCCTTCAAGCTGATCAAGAAGACAAAATTAAAGAACAAAAAGTTAAGTCGTAAAGAATTTTATCTTAATCAAGATCAACTTGATGCCATAATTACAAGAAAATTGAATGTAGGATCAGGTAAATATGAAGGGAAGCTTCCTTTTAAATGTTTAACATGTGGTAAATTTAGCTATTTTGTAGCTAATTTCCCCAATAGAGGCAAGTCTAAATACAAGGAAACTCATAAGGAATATCATGAGGATGAGCATAAGAAATTTGAGGATCTTAGCAAGTACAAAAATTTTTTCAACAAGACAAATGGAAAGAAGGATACATACAAAGGTAGTAAAAGACTTTACCATGAATAAGACAATAACTCATCTACTGAAGAAGAAGGAAACAAATCAGACAATGATGATTCATCTTATGATGAGAATAAAGAGACACTATTCATGGCTCTTGAGGATGATGAAGGTGAATGTTCCTTAGTCAAAGATCTCTTTGGTGGAGATAACTCAAATGAAGAAGATGATCAATTCACTCTTAAAGAAAAATATCTAAATGCTTTGGAAGAATTGAAGCTTCTACAAGGTAAGAATAGAAATCAAACATCCTTGATCAAGACCTATGAGGAAAAAATTGGCTTCTCTAAAGAAAGGTTGAGAAATGGAGTAAAATAGCATGATAATATCACTCAACACTTTGAAACTTAGGTTTTTACCCTTGTTAAAGACGTAAAGAGTAAGGATCAAGAATGTGTCAAATATAAATGAGATATGGATTCCTTACATGTGAAACTAGATCAAGCTATGAGCAAGCTTGTAACATATCAAAAAAAATAGAAAAGTAAAATTGATCTTAATTATCTATTGATCATTCAAAAGGTCTCAAATGAAAAGTCAGGCTTAGGGTTCCATGAAGATGTTCAAAAAGATAAGAAGATTGAGAAGATAATTATGATAGATCAAAAGACTAATCATGTTAAGTAGAGTGCTAGTAAAGATAAGAAGGATGCCAATATGAATAAGAAGGATAACTTTAAAATCTACAAAAGTTCAAATCAAATCAATTAATTTGATGTAATAATGTATGATAACTCCTTCAATGGTTACTGTTATTATTTTCATCAATTTGGTCAAAAGATCATTGATTGCAAAATAAAAGATCTTGGTAAGATATTTGCATGGAATTATGAGTAATATAATGAAAAGCATGAAGAATATCATCACTCCATACACTCAACTAGTCCAAAAGGAAAGCATGATATTTTGTTCTATAGGTTTCAAGGGATTGGTCATATTATAAGGTCTTGTAATGCCTTCATTAAGAAATCAAATGATCAGGTGCATGAATAGGATAATGAAACATAATGGGGTCATCATGTATCCCATACACAAGGTATGTAAAATTAGATAAACTTCATTTGTTTCAAGTGTCAAGAGAGAGGTCACATAGCAAGGTTTTATAGGAATGGTTAGAAGTTTACTTCAAATAATGTCAATCTTAACATGAAGAAAAGGAGCCATAATAAATAGAGACCTAAGGAGGTGAATGAAAAATGAATTCAAAATGGATTTTATGTCATGGAAGAACAAGGTGAAAGTTCAAGTTTTAAAGATCAAGTCTTATCTATCCAAAAAAATAAAATAATCAAGTAAGATTCCAAGTTTGAAGGAAAGAATGAAGCTAAGGACTCATTCTATATCAATTTGATGATGAGACAGGACTATAAGACAAGTGAGAGCATGGAGATGTAGGATTATCCTAAGTTTTGGGACATTTAATCTCTTTATGACAAGTGGGTGTCTCTACATATGATTCTTAGGATGCACCTTTCATATGTAGAAGCAAGTGTATGTGCTCTAGGTGATGTATATAGTACATAAGTATGAAAATTTATTGATTGCTCATTAAGACCAATGCCATTATGGTAGAGAATTAATGATATTTTATCACTAATCCTTGTATTGATCATATAATATCATTGGTTAAGGGAGAGAAACAATTTCATATGCTTGATCCAAAGGTTTGTTATAAAAAGCTTCAAGAAATTTGTTCAAGGACATTGGTCCTAAAGGCAAGTTTTAGTGAATATTTGAAACTTGGTTTAGTAGGAAAAATCATGAAGAATGAAGGTAATATTGATTTTCAATGTGGAGAGGACTTATCTAAGTGTATTTCATGGGTTCATATGTGCTTAGTTGGTCAAAATAATCATTTATTACCATTTTTTCAATTTGACCATTTTGCTCAATGTTCACTACCCAATGAGAGCTCATCATGCAAAATAGGTGTATTTGGTGTATATAAGGCTAACCAAGGGTTGATTCTAGTTCGATTTTATGTATTCAAGTGAAAAAGGTGCCTTAAAGGTGTAATTTTGATCACATGATTAGTTGAAGGTGTTTTGGTATAGTGATAGGGGTATACACAGGGTATGCAGGCATAATAATGAGCTTTCCAAGTGTCAAATGAAGATTGGTGAGTGTTCAAGGTGACTTTGTGGCATATAAAGGTGTGTTAACATCATACATATTTTCTCTAGATAGTTTCAAGCTTTGAATGCCTCTTAAGGGCAACTTGAATATTTTTTATTGCTCTAAGTTATGATAGTCTTTACTTAAGGGCTAGTAAGACAAAAACCATGCTCATGGTTTTATGGGTTCCTAAAGGAATCAGACCTCAAGAATTGGTGCAATGGTGTGTATTGGTGACCTCTAGGTGTGAGATACATTATAGGAGCTAGAGTTGAATGGAGTATGATATGTTGACCACATTTCTCTTTAATACCCTAGTTTTTTAGCCCATGTTGGTTAATGACCTTCCCAAAGGATTTGAGGTCGAAGGCTACTTAATATGTTGAAATAGCCAAATGGGTACTCAGAAAATACTTTACAGTCATCTTTAAGTGTATTATTTGTTCTATGGTTGAGCACTTGTGTAAATGGAGGGTTAATTGATAGGTTAATTTATGAAGGAGCTATGGGGTAGAGGAAGATTTGGATGATGAAAATTAGCATGCATGAGGAAACATATGAGTTTGAATCATATATGTAATTTCAAGTTATGAAGGTCTCTATATAGAAATTTATGGGATCTACAAGGTTTAGGTAGGGCTATTAGGTCTCTATAGTCAAGGCTAGGTGATTCAAGTGGACTTTTTGGTCATTTTATCTAATTGAGAATCTTTGATGTTTTAACAATGGCTTAAACATATTTTTAATGATCATGGAGTTGGTTTGTGAGAGAAAATTTGAATGTAACTATGAAGTTTCATCATGGTTAGAGATGGTCTGAAGGTGCTCAAGGGGTGCCTAAACTCAGGTGACTCGGGGGGATTTCATCTTAGTGTTCTTCATGTGTGATAATTCATATGTTCTTTATATTG
Organism: Torreya grandis; assembly: GCA_037957365.1. Lineage (NCBI taxonomy): Eukaryota > Viridiplantae > Streptophyta > Pinopsida > Cupressales > Taxaceae > Torreya > Torreya grandis. Next base: position 785,343 of record JARHVA010002673.1, read on the forward strand.
TTAATTTCTTCTTCATAGAGTAGTGCATGGTCAAAGATGAGTGTTATCAATGACCATATTTAAGGTAGTCATGGTAAGAAATAGTATAAATAGTGATAGGGGGAGTTTATATCATCTCTCATAGGATTTCCCTTCCTTATTTTGGATTTGAAAACATTTACATGCCCTCAATATCATTAGGTAATCCCACTTTGTCATTGTGTCAAAGGGAGACAAAGTATTTATAGAGGGAGAAAGAGTATGTGCATAGCTCTATGTTAATGTTTACAAGTGTTGACATCAATGAAAAATGGGGATATTTTTGATGTGTTGTAAATGATTTCTCCAAGGTGTCCAAGGGTGTTAATGAGGTGTCAAGTATGCTAGTAGGTCAATGATAAAGTGTGACTTAGTGATCATGCATGGACCTTGCAATGTTTGCTTGGTTAGGCAGATGATGGATGTTGATGATGTCTTGACCATGTTTAAGGGGTCATATTTGGTGTAAGTAGTTCTTGGTTTACTTTTATAAGTGATAGGAATTCATCTGAGTAGTCCTATGAAGTTCTAGGTTATCCTAGTCATCTTGGTATAATTTCTTCAGTAACCAGATTAATGACATCAGCATTTATACGTGTGAAGGTGTCAAAAAAATGGTCACATGGGTTTGCTCATATTTATGCCTAGAGATTTTTTTTCAAATTTAAGGTCTTGAAATTATGTCTATCAAAAGTTATGATGGTTCAAATTTTCTCTCCCAGGTAAATTTTTGAGTTTTCCATACTTAGCCAAATTTGCATTAAAAAGTGACCATTGGAATTCAAATATTTGAATTTATAAAGGAAAACTAATCTAAAATGTTTTGCCTATAAATTTTTATGATTGATAAATTTTATGATGGATCAAAAATAAACATGGTACATAATTTCAAGTTAAATCTATCAAAATTGATTTGGAGGTTTGACTAGTCATACATTTGCATTTATTATGGTTCAAAATTGACTGAGGGTTTGACTTTCTTCTGTAAGTGACCTAAGAAGGATGTTTGAGTTTTTATTGATGGTGTTTGGATATTTTATGGTGAATTATATATTCTAAATTATTGTATACTCCATGAGGATCATTTTTATGGATTTTGGAGGTTTTGCCAATCCATATTTAGTATGAACCATTGCTTAGAAGTTGTTTGTTTGTTCATGCATGGTGTTTTCATGCGCAAGGCAATTGATTGAAAGGTTTTACATTTGTAGAGGAGTGTAGTGCTGAATAGAATCACTTGAGGGTGTCTTAGGGGTCATTCAACATGGACCTATGTGATTTAAAGTGTTGTTTTGATCTTTATTAAGATCGATGAAGTGTTCAAGGGGTGAATAGGTCTCCATGGACCTAAAAGGGATACTTAGGCCTAATTAAAAGGTGGTCTTGCTTAAAGGTGATATATAAAAGCTATGGTAGACCTATGTAGGTGTTGTTTATATTTTTATCAGTGGGATAGAATCCTTAAGGTTTAAGTAATGTCTTGTGGATGACCAACAAGGTGTTGATCATAAAGGTTGTATAAAGATCATAAACAAAGATGAAGGATTCTAGTGTTGATGTGCAAAGAATAGTGAACTGTGAGTAATCTTGGTGGATGGATTGAAGATAAAAGTGGTGTAATGAATATATGTGTGAACAAGAGTTCATATTTTTGATGTTGTAATAGTTTTTTATAGGGTTTATGATTGAGAATGAGCGAAGAAGTGTAAAGTGATCCAAAAGGTTGTTTTGGATGCATTTCTTATGTGTGAAGGCTTGAGAAAGTGTGAAGTGTTGAAGAGAGATGTTATTCTTGGACGATGGATTGAAGATAAAAGTGGTGTAATGAATATATGTGTGAACAAGAGTTCATATTTTTGATGTTGTAATAGTGTTTTATAGGGTTTATGATTGAGAATGAGTGAAGAAGTGTAAAGTGATCCAAAAGGTTATTTTTGTTAAGGTGTGGAGCCTAAAAGCTTCACATATGAGTGCATTACCAAAGTTGCAAGTTTACAGAGTCACCGGCATCGGTCAGGAGTGACTGACGTCGATCAGGTGCAATTGAAGAGACATCGATGTCGATAGTGGATCAGCTGACGTCAGTCATAGGCAAGCAGGCAGGAACCGACGTCGATTACCTGTGCGTCCAGAATGCTATTTTTGAGGATAGAATCAAGTGTTTACATGATGAGTTTAAGTCTTTGTCTTAAGTTTGAATCTCTATTATTAGTAAGATTGTTTTTAGAGCCCTTGTTCAAGAGGCTTAACTATTGGTTGTAAGTGCATGCTCAAGTCTCCTAATTCTATATGTAGAATTAGATCTTCTTAGCTTATTGTAGTTGTAGTAGTTCATTGTATGTGAATGTTGAAGAACAGTACAGAGTTGAATCATTCCAGGTTGTTGGAGTTAATTGTACTTGAGAGAGAGAGCTCTTTAGGGATAGAGATCTAGAGAGAGATCTTGTGCATCTGAGAGAGGTGTGGAAGAAAGAAGTTTCTTCAATTGTATTCCTTCTGTAAAGAGTTTAATACAAGTTTTTAGGGTGGTTTCTTGTATCTCTTGTTCTTTGCTATTATCTGATTCTAGTTACTTATCTATCTGATTTAATTCTATGGTTTATTACTTTCATAAGTGTAATCATATTTTGGATTGATCCCCAACAAGTGGTATCAGAGCCTTGGTTATAGGTTTAGAGCTTGATATCCAATAATTGGTATCAAAGCTCAGGGTCACTAACAGGTGGTTCAGATCTGTGTAGTGTGTATTGATTACAGGTTGCTCATAGGGGTTTCTGTAGGGATTTCTGTTTGAGTGGGATAAGCAATGGTAGAAAAAAGTAAATTGAGAATGGAGAAGTTCAATGGCAAAAATTATCAACATTGGAGAATGCAGATAGAGGACTATCTGTATCAGAAAGATCTATACTTACCATTACGTGGGATTGCTAAGAAGCCCACAGACATGGATGATGAAGAATGGGAAGTTCTTGATAGAAAGGCTCTGGGGTCTATAAGACTGAGTCTAGCATCTATTGTGATATCTAATTTATCACAGGCAAAAACAATGGTAGAGTTGATGACTACTTTAGCAAATTTGTATGAAAAACCCTCAGCTTCTAATAAGGTATATCTTATGAAGCAGCTATTTAATTTGCATATGCAGGAAGGTGGATCTGTATCTAATCACCTGAATGATTTCCATGGAATTTTAAATCAATTAAGTTCAGTCAAAATTGTATTTGATGATGAAATTAAAGCTCTTTTAATATTATGTTCTTTACCTAAAAGTTGGCATAGCTTAGTAATGGCAGTTAGTAATATTGAATCTGCATCAAATATTTTAAAAGTAGAGGATGTTGTTAGTGTTATCTTGAATGAGTAAATTCGCAGGAAAAGCACAGAAGAGACATCTGGGAATGCTTTAAGTTTTGAGAGCAGGGGAAGGCAAAAAGAGAAGAGAAAGAAAGGGAGATCAAGATCTAAGTCTAAGGGGAGAGGTAGATCCAAATCCAGAAATGGCAGGAAGCCACAATGCTAGAATTGTGGAAAGATGGAGCACATAAGCAGAGATTGCTGGTCAAAGCCTAAGGAGGACAATCAGCATGAAGGAAAGGAAGAAGTAAAGGTTGCAGGTATTGCACAAGATGATTTAATATTCTCTTTGCATAATAATATAAAATCTTGGGTATTAGATTCTGGTGCATCTTTTCATGCTACCCCTAATAGGGAATACTTTAGTGACTATATCCATGGAGATTTTGGAATAGTGTATCTAGGGGATGATGAGCCTTGTAAAATTATTGCCAAAGGTAAAGTGCAGCTGAAAATGCAGAATGGCAACACATGGGTGTTGAGAGATGTGATGCATGTTCCTAGCTTGAAGAGAAATTTGATTTCTGCAGGAAAGTTAGGGGATGAGGGTTGTACAGTAACTCTCATAGCAGAATCTTGAAAGGTGACCAAGGGTGCACTTGTTATGGCCAAAGGTAAGAGAGTAGGTACTCTCTATTTATGTAATTGTGTTACTAACAATTCTCCTTCTGTATTATCTACTTTAGATGTGGATGCTAAATTGTGGCACTCAAGGCTTGGCCACATGAGTGAGAAGGGAATGTCAATTCTTAAGTCTAAAGGTAAGCTTTCAGATTTGAAAAGCATGGATCTAGAATTTTGTGAGCACTGTGTATTTGGAAAATAGAAGAGAGTGAGTTTTCTCAAGATTAGGTCTACAAAGAAGAAGCATAAGTTACAGCTTGTTCACACAGACGTGTGGGGACCGGCTTAGGTAGCTTCTATTAGAGGATCACAGTACTATGTTTCGTTCATAGATGATGCTACAAGAAAGGTATGGATCTATTGTATTAAGAAGAAATCTGATGTATTTGAGACTTTTAAGATTTGGAAAGCTATGGTTGAGAATGAAATAGGCAAAAGATTGAAGTGCCTGAGATCTGACAATGGTGGAGAGTTTTGCAGTTATAAGTTCAACTGGTATTGTTATATGCATGGAATCTGTAGGCAAAGGATGGTTCCAAGGACACCTCAGCAGAATGGAATTGCTGAAAGGATGAATAAAACAATCATGGAGCGTGTAAGATGTATGAGATTGCATGCTAGTTTGCCCTTAGAGTTTTGGGCAGAAGCTGTTGACACTGTAATGTACCTAATTAATAGAGGACCCTCTACAGCTCTGTATGGTGGAATTCCAGAAGAGGCATGGATAGGTAAAAAGGTAGATCTCTCTTTTCTCAAATTTTTTGGTTGTGAAGCCTTTATGCACGTAGATAAGGAAAATAGAAAGAAGATGGATGCTAAGTCTATGAGGTGCACATTTATTAGCTATGGCTCAAATGATTTTGGTTTCAGATTTTGGAATCTAGGAACTAACAAGATAATTAGGAGCCGTGATTTTGTTTTCAATGAAAAAGTGATGTATAGTGATCAGCTAAAGAAGCTAAATCAATCTGGGTAGAGCAATGGTGAATTGGATGAGGTGACAGTCCAAAATGAGCTCGTGGGAAAAAGAAATAATCACTTGCAAGAAAACACAGAGACTGACATCGGTAGGAAAGGAACCAGTGTCGACAGAAAAAAACCGATGTCGGCCATACAGAGACTGACGTTGGTAGGACAGGCACCGATGTCGGTCAAATAGAACTGACGTCGGCTAGTAACAGGCCTAAAAGTGACTGAGGTCAATCACTGTCAAAGAATTTGGGTGGATAGTGTGTTGTGGACGTGTCTCAGACACCCATCAAGAGGTCAGAAAGAGTAAGTAAGCCTCTAATTAGATATTCTCCTTCATTATTCTATTTATTGCTAATTGATGGTGGAGAACCAGAGAGTTTTAAAGAAGCATTACAGTTGGAGTCCAAGAGTCAGTGGGAGCGTGGCATGGTTGAGGAGATGGAGTCCTTAAGAGAGAACCAAACATGGGATTTGGTTGAGTTGCCAGCTGGTAAGAGAACACTGAAGAACAGATGGACCTATAGGCTGAAGGAAGGTGAGAATGGACAGATGAGATATAAGGCTAGATTGGTAGTGAAAGTATTTGCACAAAAGCCAGGTATTGATTTTGGTGAGATTTTTTCTCTTATTGTTAAAATGACTTCTATACGGATTGTATTGTCTTTGGTTGCTATTGAGGATTTGCATCTTGAGCAGCTAGATGTTAAGACAGCATTTCTTCATGGAGATTTGGATGAGGAAATTTATATGGAACAACCGGAAGGATTTGAGGTCAAAGGTAAGGAGAAGTTAGTGTGCAGATTGAAGAAAAGCTTGTATGGCCTCAAGCAAGCTCCTAGACAGTGGTATTTGAAATTTGATAGGTTTATGACTGAGCATGGCTACAGTAGGTGTCAATCTGACCATTGTGTGTATTTTAAGAGATTGGATAATGGTAGATATATTATTCTATTGTTGTATACAGATGATATGCTGGTTGCAGGATCACACATGCAGGATATCTCTGAGCTTAAGGTGAAATTAGCTCAAACATTTGCTATGAAGGATTTGGGAGTAGCAAAGAAAATCCTTGGCATGAGCATTAAGAGACATAGGAAAAATCACAGGTTGACATTGTCTCAAGAGGATTATGTGGACAAGGTGTTGAAACGGTTCAATATGTAGGATGTTAAACCGGTAAGCACACCTTTGGCTGGACATTTTAAGTTGAGTAAAGAACAATGTCCTAATTCACATGATGAGGTAGAGTACATGAGTAAGGTTCCATATTCTTCCACATTAGGGAGTTTGATGTATGCAATGGTTTGTACTAGACTAGATATTGCCCAAGTAGTGGGAGTTGTAAGTATATGGCCAATCCAGGAAAGGAACATTGGAAAGCAGTTCAGTTGATCCTTAGATATCTGAGAGGAACCAGCAGTAGGCACTTGTGCTATGGAGGTTTAGATACTTCTCTACATGGTTATGTAGATTCAGATATGGCAGGTGATTTGGATGGCAAGAGGAGCACCACAGGATATGTTTTCACTATAGGTGGAATAGCGGTTAGTTGGATATCAAAGTTGCAGAATGTTGTTACCTGGTCAACTACAGAAGTAGAGTATATTGCAACGACAGAGGCTAGCAAAGAGATGATATGGATGACACGGTTCATGGAAGAGATTGGAAGGGATCAAGAGAGTTGCAAATTATATAGTGACAGTCAGAGTGTAATCCATTTGGCTAAGAATTCAGCCTTTCATTCAAGAATAAAGCACATACAGCTCAGATACCACTTCATAAGATAGGTATTGGAGGATGGTGAGTTGAAGCTAGAGAAGATCCATATAGACAAGAATCTTGATGATATGTTAACCAAGCCAGTTACAAAGGAGAAGTTGAATCTTCATTCAACTTTTGTTGGTCTTCATGATTGAGTTGAAGATGGAGGAGCTAGAAGATGTTGTTGTACAGGTACTGGTGCAGTTTTTTATCTCCAAGTGGGAGATTGTTGAGGTGTGGAGCCTAAAAGCTTCATATATGAGTGCATTACCAAAGTTGCAGGTTTACACAGTCATCGGCATCGGTCAGGTGTAGTTGAAGAGACATCGGCGTCGACAGTGGATCGGCCAATGTCGGTCACAGGCAAGCAGGCAGGAACCGACGTCGGTTACCTGTGCGTCTAGAATGCTATTTATGAGGACAGAATCGAGTGTTTGCATGATGAGTTTAAGTCTTAGTCTTAAGTTCACGTCTCTATTATTAGTAAGATTGTTTTTAGATCCCTTGTTCAAGAGGCTTAACTATTGGTTGTAAGTGCATGCTCAAGTCTCCTAATTCTATATGTAGAATTAGATCTTCTTAGCTTATTGTAGTTGTAGTAGTTCATTGTATGTGAATGTTGAAGAATAGTACAGAGTTAAATCATTCCATTTTGTTGGAGTTGATTGTACTTGAGAGAGAGAGCTCTTGAGGGATAGAGATCTAGAGAGAGATCTTGTGCATCTGAGAGAGGTGTGGAAGAAAGAAGTTTCTTCAATTGTATTCCTTCTGTAAAGAGTTTAATACAAGTTTTCAAGGTGGTTTCTTGTATCTCTTGTTCTTTGCTATTATCTGATTCTAGTTACTTATCTATCTGATTTAATTCCACAATTTATGGCTTTCATAAGTGTAATCATATTGTTGGATTGATTCCCAACAATTTTGGATGCATTTCTTGTGTGTGAAGGCTTGAGAAAGTGTGAAGTGTTGAAGAGAGATGTAATTCATTATTTATTGATCATATTGGAAGGAAATAAGAGTCCTATAGGTGTTGATATAAGAAGGTGTTGTGTGAGTCATCAACATCTAAGGCAAGTGGGTGCTTGTCCATGCTTAGTGTTTGGTGTTCCTTGTGAAGTGGGTACTTCACTAAATTCTCTTATTTATGATCTCTTATAGGACTATAGTCCATGTGTTTTTAGGCTTGAGAGTGGGTTTTATTCTCCATGAGGTTTTCCTACATAATTCATGTGTTATGCATTTTTATCTTGCATGGTTTTTTTTATTTATTACAAAGAATGGTTATATGATTCATGAATGCTTATGTTGAATGGTTAAGAGTTTGAAGGATTGGAATTGAAGTTAATTTGTTTGCAACAATGATTCACCCCCTAATTAGTGATTGTACCTATAACACAAATTTCAAAGAAATCACACATATTCATGGGGGCCTCAAACAAATGATAATATTTAAATTCTCAAAAAATTAATACAATAACAAGGTAATACACTTAATTAAGTGTATAAAGGAAAACATAAGCAACCAGCATAAACATATCATAATATACTATGGATCAAAGGTGTTATAAAAAATGTCAAGTGCATAACATATCAAGTACCCTATGAAATATATAATAATGGATAAAGGCATGTGTGATTAAATATATGAGCTCAAATCATGATAATTTAAAGTGCCCATAGAATAATATAACCTAGATGTATCATGATCAAAAAGGTGGATGCCCCTAATGTCTGGATGACATGAATAGAGGGAAGGCCAAACATTTTAAATAGGTAAATATCATGTATTTGTGTATGCATGTATCACACTAAATTATAAGTGTGACACACATGTGTATGTAGGAGTGACTGATATGACATCCATCAACATGGAACTAACACATAAAATCCAAAGAGCCAATAGAATATGAAGTGCTGAATTTTTTTTTGTATTTTTGAAATATTTGAAGAGACTACACTATGATACCATCCATTTTATGTTTATCATCATATAATGGTGAATTTATAATCCATCCTAAATGAGATGTGCCATATGCATGCATAGTAGAAACAAAAAGTGTACCATGCTCTTTTGGTAAGTTCATACTTGTTATATTTGGTTTGCATTTATCTGCATTTGGTTTTTTATTTGATGTTGATGGATTTAATTGATATGTACCATCTCATATAGGTATGAATAAATCATATGGTAAGTTATCAAGTGAATCAAAACATGATTTTTTGAACTATTCATTTGTGGATTTCTCACCATCTATATGAGTAGTTAGAGGAGAAGTGTTTTGATATGAGGAAGGGCTTATAGTTTCCCCCTTTATAACCACATTTAAAACTTTATATTTTTTAAGTGTCTCTTTATTTGAGAACTTTTTGTTATAAATCATTTTTTTAACACTTGATATGCCCATTTCTCCTTTTGTGATGGTGCCTTTTCTATTTTTGCTTTATTTTTTGATGTTTTCTCATTTATAAGTTGTTCTTTTTCATTGTCCAAATATATCTTTGAATGATTTTCATTAGTAATTCCAATATATCCCAAATATTTATGGTCATTATAATCTTATGTGGAGATAGGATGAGTGATGACTTGGGAATTTTTTCCCAACCTTGACCATTTTAACCATTATTTTGAAAGTATGTCATTCCAAAAATATTTATTTGGAAAACTAAGTATCATTATTTAGAGGTAAATTTGTATCCTTGTAAGGTTTAATCAACGTTTTAGCCAAGTGGGATATATGGAATAACAAGCATTTACATGTTCATATTTTTTTTCCTTATCTAGATTCAATTTTATATCTTCTAAAAGTGGATTTAGCTTATACATACCAGGACGTGTAGGTTACAATAGGTTATGTGAAAGGTGATCAATTGGAAAAAAATTTAGTTTTCACATTTTCTCATTTATCATATTATAAGTTATTTTCAATGTTGGGGGCTTTTGTGGTTCCAATAGAACCACAAAAGGAGCCAATAGAACCTCAGTATTTAGTGCCTTATTTACTATTATCAATATAACTTACACCTTAGGAGGACGTTTTTAAGACCTACCACCAAGGTTTGGGTAACATGGGAATAGCCCAAGGCTTTGGATTACCTATGTCTAGGCTAGACCTTTAGATTGTATGGATAGCTCCCCTAGTGCATATGTTGTATCTTAAAATCACTCATAGTTATTGATTGAGGTGAAAATGGATATAAGGAATGTATAAAGGAAACCCATACTATTGGAGGTGATATACCAATATCCTTATCCAATCTATTTACCTTAAACAACACTAGTGAACCGAACAAGCAACAAAACTACTACCTCCAAGAGTATCTAAGAAATAGTGTTTTACATAGGGGATACGATAGGTGGATAAAACATGAGGGCCATGAGAGAAAGGTTTGGTTAAATACATGTAATAATAAAGCTCCACTCTAAGATCAATCACCAACACTTATTACATGTTATATGACCTGCATAGAACATCTATTAGCATCTAGGTGAAGTAAGGACCCATAAAAGGAAGAGAAATATGTCACGTATGAAATTCAAACCAAAATAAACACACTAGATAAATAGGTAAGGGGTTGAATCAGTAATTTCATTATTCTAAGAGGTCTATAAAGTACAAACCTAGGTATAGTTTTCATATACCTAAGTGAGGGATACAAATAAAGGTCTTAAGGCCTAAATATAAAAAATAATCAGAAGAGATAGAGAGAGAGAGAGAGAGAGAGATAAATTGGTGTGGAGGTGCAGATAATATGTCATAAATGACCATATTCCAATCTTATACTAGTTACAAGTAGTCATAATAGTTAGCATACCCCCTCCATGCAGTGCTCTCCTGATTGGTGGTCTTCAATGGGCCCTTTAGGCATTGAGGTAGAGTGGTGGAGGATAGGTAAAACTTAATTTACCTATTAAATACATGGACACACCTAAATATAGTCAATAATCTCTCTTTTTATAGTTACAAACATGAAATTATCTCAATTAAGTTCCCCATGAAACATATAATAGCCCATCTTCCCTTACATGTTGACTTAGGTTTAATAAATTTCTCATCCCTTCATAATTACCGTGGAATGTGTGATTTCCTCCTTTAATGTATTAGTTGCAATGCATGATGGTTATGTATTAACCCTCCTTATTATGCCTCAATTTAAACCTACACTTCTTGCTAATGAAGTAGGGCTACTAGGCCAATTAAGCCAAGTTGCATAGTGTTTTCTATTTGGATGGTTATAAGGATGGAAAATAACTTTAATAATATGTAAACAAGAATGTTACAAACCTAAAAAAGTGTTCAATACCATGACATAACCATTATAAACTCTACACACCTATAACTTTACCTCACATAGGTGAGTAAGCCACCTCTTTCTTACATTTCAAGATTGCTTATTTTATTTAGACTTTTTGAAGTGTTTACAGGAAGGATTGTGATCAATTCATGATCTAAAAAGGTAAAACAAGTCCCAAACCACCCCTTATAATGATTTTAAACTCTCTAAACATCTATATACCCTACAAACATTATAAAATCCCATAAAACATGCTTTTTATGGGCTCTATAAACATGTATGTAAAATTGAGTACCATGTATGGCATCTTATTTTAGTTTAATTAGTGTTTTAAGTGTTTATCAAGTCAACCTAGGGAGTTTGAGTGTAAAAATCTCCACTTTTCCTTCATTAGGTATATTTTAGGGTTTAAGTAGGGTTTTAGAGGTCTACCAACTTAACAATGGTTCATAAAGATCATACCTCAAATCCAAAACATATGGTTATGTATTTTTAGTGCATATACCCCCCTAAATATATTTAAAATATATGGGTCCCATGTATCTTATGTGTAGAGATATGAATTCAAGATGGCAGACTTTGAGTTCTTTACAAGCCTTTTGGACATGTCTATAGTATTAAAAATAATTCATAGAGATGGGCCCCTAAAACCCACTCTTTCTTTCATATATTTTTATTCTATAGGGGTTTCCAAATCCTTATTATATCATTGGCCTTGAGTCCTTCTATGATGGAATATATGAGTACTTGAATGGATAGCTCGAGGTGATTACTTAGGAATATTGAGCTTGGGATGGGTCTTAAAACCAAATTTGGCATTTTATTTATTTAATTTTCTTGATAAAATCTTGTTAGGACCTATAACATCACCTCAAACCTTCTCATGATCTTTAATTATAATTGAGCTGGTCTAAGTATGCCTCAATGTGGTGGTGGGGTTTGAGGTCTAAATATGGATTTAGGCCTAAAGGCCTAGACTGAGTCTCAACCTCTCTATCACATTTAGGAAATAATTGAACATTTAAATTCCATCATATCATCTTTTTCACCTATTTTCCATTCTTTGTAGATGTTCTTCACCTACCCAAATACCATTTCTACTTCTTTTTCCTTGTAGGTCTACCTTAGTCGCTACCCATTATTATGCCTCAAATGTTGAGGGTAGGTGTTAAATACCTTGAGTAGTTTCTCTTATTCATAATATAGTGATGATGATGTTTGAAAATCACATAGCATGCTTATATGGTTTATAACACCCTCTCAACTATTATTATCCTTAATATGCACTCTACATACCTTATATAGTCAGGCTTAGGGTTTGTAAATAGTTAGTTCTATGTAGCCCTAAGGACTGGGTTTGGATGTATTCCTAAATAAAATTATATTCTCACCCTCCTATACACATTTTCATGTTTCTCTTACTTCCCCTTTATGATGTTTCCATACGTTAACCAACCTCCAAACAAGCAAAAGTCTCTACTTTAGGCACATGCTTATTTAGGCCTATTTAGATAATTAAGCTCCTTTATTTTCCTCCTAGAGATATTCCAACTAAATTTAAGTACTAATAACATTAATAAAACAAGAACAAGACCCTGTTACATCTCTCCATAATCATTTTCATGTAAGGTTCAAAACTCACTTTCTTTCCTAAAAGGCCTACCTATAGGTGGTTGTTAGGACCTTGACTATGTTTTAGGTGTAAGTGATAAGTCTATACCTTTAAAATTATAGGTAATCATCACCATGAAACCATTATTACATATTATTTACTTCATCCTCAAATATATTTAGACCTTAAATCAATCTTTAAACCTGTATATGCCTTTAACTTTTACACGCGTGCCCATTTAAGCCTATCTTAGCCCAATAGATCATTAAGTTATCTTTCACCTATCTCAAAGATCAAACTACTAGACAAAATCATTGATGGACTTTATGAAATAGACCAGAGACTCTTTTATCCCTCTTCACGATCATCTTCATGTATGGATGGTCATATCCTATTTAATCTGCCTGTACGTGGAAGACTTGCCCTTTGACTGCATAAGCTTATTTTAAGGATAAGTTATTTTTAATTGAATATATTATCCTTACCAATAAACATTAACCTTCCATGGGAGTTACTAGTCATATTTAACCTCATTTCCTTAAATATAAGGTGGATCCTTTGTCCAACTACCCTGCTTCTAATAGTCAACCTATAGGTATTGTTCATAGGCCTTTTAACTGTGTATACTTAACTTGAGGGTTGATTTGATGAATATATAAATGATATTAGTGTGTTAATAACCTTTTCCCTCTTTTAATATCCTAAACCATTCTTCAATCTTCTCACATCTTTATCATTTCTAACCTATAGTCACAATATTGTGTGTGCACTTAATGAGTACCTTGACTAGGTTCTTATGCTAGGATGGTTGAGATGATATTGGTCTTACTTTCCCTTTATTTCTTCACCTACCATGTTTTTATCTACCTTTATTATTCCCTTGAGGTCTCTCAACCATATACACTCCATCCCAATAGCTAATACTCCATTGGCTTGGTCTACCTCAATAGGTTTATTTTGACTGTGAGGATTTGTCTCTCCACAATAGGCTAGGGTAAATGGTTGATCCATGTTGAACCTTTATTTTTCTTCATATTCATACTTATTAATATGTGTTTATGACTCTTCAATTTTTTCCATAATCTTCTTCAATCAACAATCCATCTTCTTTAGTCTGCACAAAAACCTGTAGGTGGTCTTGTGAGGGTTTACTTTTTAAGGATTAAGGCTAAGAATGTGTTTGATCATAGGTATTGAGGTGATTTGAGGGTAAAAAAATAATTAATGAGTATAACATGAATAATATTATGTGTATTTTGACCTGACTTGATAATTATTTATAGCCACTATAGTGACACCTTGTTTATTCTTCTCAAGAGATCACACAATGCACCTATGACAGTCACCTTAAAACATGACTTGAAGGGGTTCCTTGATCTAATAACTCAATTAAGTGATTTGGGAAAACAAATAGTATATTTACGTGGGCTCCAAGGAACTTACCACCTCACCTAAAACCATCACACACTTCCATTCCATGTACTATAAACTTTGTAAACTATCTATAACCTATAAATGAAGTAATTTTGGAGGTCTCCTTGCATTATAGGCTCACAAATGTGAACAATGAGTGAATGTTACCATGTAAGGACCCTAATTATATATATAATACACAAACAAATAATAATTTGTAAAATCATCTCAAGATTGCACCAAAACTGATGTAACTTTGACCCCTGTACAGATGAAGACCATTTGAGTACCCAAATTATTAGTGTTTGTTCATAGATCATATGCCATTAATATAAATAAATATTACAATAATGTTAATTTTAATGTACCACATTCCTCTACCTAAAGTCGTAGACCTTAACTTTCTCTCTTTGGTATGGATTGAGCATAAACCTTAGAGCTTACCTAGACTACCAAGGAGCTAAGTGGAAGGAGTGGAATAGTTTTTTAAATTTTTAAACTTGACACTCATGGATCTCATCATTTTATTCCTAAACTAATTCCCTTCAATAAATTCCTAACTTCCTCTATCTAATTCATACTATACAGATCTATATGAGTTAGAAACTCCTATAAAACCTACAATTTTCCTTCATTTTCTCATGATTTAGAATTTAAAACACCATTACTGGGTAGGAGGGGGAGAAACATAAGTCAAAAAACATTTAAAAAAGAGATATTATTTTTGGAGTTTAAAGGATGTGCTTTCCCATGAGTGGGACCCATTTGATGAGTGGAAAGTGAATTTTACCCCTAAAATGGGTTCTTTATGATGTGAAACTACCCTGTTATGGATTTATGATGTCTATGGTACCCCTTGAGACCTTTCTAATTAAATTTTCATCAAAACATTTCCCCTTTTCAAAGGCTTAAAATTAAAATAGACTCATTTGAGGTATTTTAGGGTCATTTGATGGCTCTAGGGGGGTTATTAAGGCTTAAAATTATTTGAATAAATAAACCATTAATAGAAAACATTGAATACATCATTATACCTTCATATTATGACCTTGGATAAGGTTTTAACACCCATAAATCCTACTAATAAAGGTTTATCTTCAATAGATGGCTTAAAACAAGCCTAAAACTATAAGAATTTGCAACCTTGTTTTCTCCAAAATAACTTAAATTTTTCTAGGAAACCTTAATCTTGTCAAACAAGTTGAAGACCACTCTCTAGACCTCAAAATACATTTGGTCACTCTTCATCTCACTTAAGTACCACCATGACCACTATCACATCACTAATAGACCTCAAAATAGCTATGACATGATGATTTCACAAGCAGACTCTAAAACTTACCATGATACCTCTAACAATGTTAAATGACTTAAAGAAACATTTAGGAGATATCACAATGCATGTATATTGCATATATATTCTTGGGTGAGTTGCATGGAAAGTTTTTTTAATGCATGGGTTGACATTTGGCTTAGGAGTCCAAATTATCAACATTTAAATTTGGAGAAAAGGATAAATTATACTTGAGCCACCCATTTCATACATGTGCATGTGTTCAAGAGGAGTTCATTCTTTAGGTGATACCACCGTAGGAATGCCTTCAATTTTAAAATGTATCATTTTGAAAAAAAATAAAGGTTTTTTATTAATAAGAATGGATAATAAGGTCCCATCATGTATGAATTTTACACATTGATGAGGTTTATATCAAACATATTCCATTTAATATATCCACGGTCTACCCAACATTATATTATAATGTAATGATTAAGACATTACTTAAAGGGTATTTGAAATTTTTTTTGGCCCTAATGTCATATCTAATGTGATTTGACCAACCAGGGGGCTTTTTGAATTGTCAAATACTTTTATGTGCTTAACATTTTTTTGAAGAATATTTATGTTAATACCCATGGTGATAGGAAGTTTATGCTACAAATGTTTAGGCTACATCCATTATCAATGAGCATCCTATTGAAGATTTTATTATACATGGTCACTTGTATAAACAAAGGATAATTTTGGTCAATAATATCTTAGTATGGTAAATCTAATAGATTAAATTTAATGAACTTGGCATTGTTCTTGAAATCTTTCATGATATCTACAAAATAAGCAGGCCCAAAATTACTTGGAATTTGTGTCTCATGCAATGCCTCATAAAGGATATCCTTATAAACATTATATTTATTTAGGATATCAAGGATGGAAATTTTAGAATGTGTATTTATCAATTGGTCAATGATGTTATATCCCTTATATTTTATTACAAGCTTAGGTTTAAGAGGCACAGGTTTTATACTAACAGTTGGTGGAATGGGTTAAACAACCTTAACTCTTTGAGTAGTAATAACATGGAATATAGAATCTAATATAATCCATGGGTGAATAATGGGTGAGGTATGGTATTTTTATCTCAAATAATATTTAGGTATAAAATAATTTGAGATCATACACATTGGCATCTAGATAATGGCTCTATAACATTACAAAAGGAATTTAATAGAGATACCAAATGTTGTTTCCTCTTTAAAACCCTCTAATTATTGGTATGAATTGGCCTAAAAATTTTGACAAGAGAATTGACAAATAAAAAATTAGATAATATCATGATTTAGAACCTAAAATGGGTGATAGATGCATCCCTATTGCACATATTTTATAACAATCAAGGATTAGCAACATAAAAATTAGAAAACCCTAAATGACCTAGGGTTTGGAGTTTAAAGTGTCAGTTCCACCAAATTTTTATCCCTAAAAATTATATATTGGGGTTATCTATGTTTATAGAGGATATATATATCCTAAGGTACAAGGGTGATCATAAACTATCTCTATAGTAGGCTAATTAGATGTTAACCTTAGATATAACATATACTAAATTCATTAAACTAAGATAGGCTAAAAATAGTAATTATAACTATGATAAATATTTAAATGAAAAATAAGTAATGTTATTCATTGGTTATTATGCTAATATAGTTCTAGATCTAGAATAGATATGGAGTAGACTAAAATAATATTATACAATAGTCATCAAATTTTGGATTGGGTGCTTATAGAGTTGTGTACACTAGCATCAATCTTGGATAATTACACCAAATCTACTATCTTAACCTAATATAGGTATCTTTTACACAATAATTTTTATAAAATTATGTAACCACCTATATGCTTTTGGTTTTATCTTCACCTTCACTCTAGTGCATTTAGATCTGTGTCATGGACTGTCACTCCCTATTAAATTGTAAAACCCTAGTTCTTCATATTCATTGTGACCTTAGGGGAAAATGGATTAATGGCCACATAGTTTCAATATAACCCCAAATACCCCTCTATAAATTATTTTTACCTACATATCTCATACTCTAAAGAGGCACTCAGACTAATGTAGTTATCCCTTATAAGTTGGCTTATGTGTGAATCATGCAATATGTGAAAATCAAGTATAACAATGACCTAGCTTGTAACTTGTCAAATTTGGAACTTGGGATATGCATTTATCACTTCAAAATTGTGTATTTTTTTCCCTACAATTAATATTAAAATTTCATAAAAAATGGAAGATTTATTTTATTTAGTGCTTGATTGAATGATTTGATAAGTTGCCTTTAGTATTTCTAGGTGTATACTAGGTGAGGATTGCATGAGGGTTGATATTTTATTTATATCAATCCTTTTTTATAAATAACTCACATTAAATCACATAGGATAACATTAGGATACATTTAATTTACAAATTATATGAATTTATGGCATTGGATACTTGTGTCAGAGCATGACACTTATTTCAAATTATGTGTCTATCTAGGATGCTAGTGTTTAGAGAGTAGAAATTTGGGTATAGACTCAAAAAATATAGAGGTAGTAGATAATTAGGTCTTAATAATTATGGGTAAGATAGAAGGTATAGGTTCATCAATATGAGATAGGTCAAACCAAGATATAGGTTAAGGGGAATAATATAGAGTAGATGTGATACTTATGAAAGTGGGTAAGAGGAATAACCTATGTCTAATTTTTCTAAGTGTACAAGACTGAGGTGCTATATAATCCATAAATATATCTACATCAACAAAAATACAAGGTCAAACCTAAAAAAACTAAAAAATAAGTAACTACAACTATTAGTTTAGTGTCATTGTAACTTAATCAACTTGTCTTATCTAATGCACCATGTAGATAATTTACACAACTACTTGAGTGTCCAACTTAATTACTTGATAATATTTTATATTTTCATCTCATATCTATCCATCCTCCAAGAAAAATTTATATGATTATACCTCTATCTCATGGATATGATATCCTTGTGTATTATGACTATTACCATGGCCTTGTGCATTCTAATAACCAATGTTATACCTTAAATCATAAGTTCCAAGACCTTATCGATAACCAATGACTTACACTTGATGATCCTCCTAAAGATTTAGGTCACAACATAGTGACCATCATAACCAAAATATGTTTAGTGATCCATTATAATATCATTCTCAAAATAATCTGGAAGTGAAAATGACATATAATTCACATACTCTTCCACCACATTATGGGCACCCATTAGATGGGATTATTGGTACTTGTACACAATTTTTACTTCTTATGGTTCAAATACCCTCTATTAATTTTGATGATAGTGAGATTTTTTATGATGAGTTAGAACTTCATTCATTATATATTCACGTATACCTTGATCACCAGCCTATTCATAATGTTATGATTGATAATAGTGCTAGAAAAAAAATTGCATTATGAAATTACTTACACATTTTGGATATACACATGATGATTATTAACCTTTGATAAAAATGGTTAGAGCACTCAATGGGACCTCACAACATGTTCTTGGTGATATTATCTTACCTTTATAGTTTTCCCCAACACACAGGGACACTGCCTTCTCAATCATACCATACATAGGATTATTTGATATGTTATTAGGATGACCTTTGATACATAAGCTCTATGAAGTACCTTCCATAGTGCATGGGTGTATTAAACACATTCATACCAATAGGGTAGTCACAATTCTTGGAATTCAATATGAACATCCACTTAAATAAAAGAATTTTATTTTAAGACCCACTAACTATCAAACTTATTAAGTTCAATCCTCCATGAAAGGGTAATTAAAAGAAAATAAATTTTTATATGTGGCCCACACTTGAGATACCATTACATCAGATATATATAGTGGATTCTAAATAATCCTCATCTACTAGTATGCAACATACTCGATTATCTAGATCAACTAAACATGTTCCTATTTTTCAGTGCCCAAAATTACATTGAAGCAATTGGTACCTTGTCAAATGTAAATGTCTATGTCCTCAGCTAAGTAATGTTTTCAAGTTTTCACTTCAATACCAAGTTCATGTCAAAATTGCCTAACTCCTAATCTAGTCTTTGCATGGTGAATATGTCTTTCCCTTAGACTTTTTCATGCTTTAGCACAAACACAATGTCTAATGGAAATAGGTATTTGGTATTTTTGTTTGATAAAAAAATACAAAAACTTATTTCCATCAGGTAAATTATCTATGGTAAAAAAAGTTGAAAAAGTTTATTTGTTCTAAAGTAAAACATATTTCCCTATTTCTTTCGAGCATCTTTCCCTTGCAAAATTTCCAAAGGGTCATTTGACTTTGTAAAATCCTTCAAAGAGTCTATTTATTTTGGGAATATTACCCTTGAAAAAATTTTGGAGGGACATTTTTCCTTTGCAAAATCCCTGAAGAGACATTTATTTTGAGCATTTCACCCTTGCAAAATTTCTAAAGGACATTTTAAATAAGTTTGAAGGGCACTTACCCTTCAAGAGAAATGTTATGTCCAATTCCTTTAAGAAAAGTTTGAGGTCCATTTGTTTCAAAAAAAAAAAATCAATGGAAAAAATTATAAAGGGCACTTGCCCTTCTAGAATTTTTCCCATGCAAAAAGCCTAAAAGAAATGCAGAGTCTAATTATTTTGGCAAAAGAGCTAAGTCCAATTCCTTTGACAAAATTTTCAAGTCTATTTTCTTCAAAAAAAGTGAAAAATTCTTTATTTATTTCAAAAAAATTGACCATGGAAAAATTTTTGAAGGGCACTTACCTTTTAGTCATAATTCTCACACAAAAATCCTGACAAATGTCCTTTCTTTGGTAAAAGTGTAAGCTCAAATCCTTTGAATAAAATGTAAGGGATGATTCTTCAAGGAAATAGTTTCAGATATTTTGTCTAAAATAATTATCCTAATGAAATGTTTTCATAAAGGAAAGTTCAAAAGAACTTATATGCTTTAGAGAAATTATTTCAGATAAAATATTTGAGACAATTGTCTTGATCGAATTACCATGAAATAAAATTTCTAAAGAAAAGCCTGAAGAAAAAGTGTCAAATATAAGAGGTCCACAATAATTATTGTGGGATAATTATGCTAAAGATAGATAAGTCAAATATAAAAGGCCCAAGAAAATTCTTTTGAATACTAAAGGGCTAATGATGCTAGGAATGCCAAAGACATATGTTGCCTAAAACAAAAGTCCCAACACAAAAGGGATGAAAACTAGGAATTCTTGTGGAATAATTGTCCTAGTGAAATTGATGCCAAGACAAAGAACTTGTAAACCAAATTGTTAATAAGTAAAGTCTCGATGAAATTTTTTAGTTTGCATAGGTGTCATGCTTACAAACATCATTGACAGGCATATAAATGTCAATCTTAATCCATGATAAATAGACATTGGGATTTAAATGCTCTAAGATAGTCACATGATCATCAATTTTAGGCCCCATGAAATAGTTGTTTGAGTTCAAATAGAGGTAGATCCAATAATGTGAATTGACATGGATCAAGATGATCCTATGATGCATGATCAAAGTTAGATATTATAAGGTACATAGGAAACCTATAGTGTTACCAAATGGCACATCCTTAGGGCCAAGAATAGGCAATATCCAATCACACCTCACCCCTCAGATCATGATCTGATGGAGCATGTTTGCTCATCTTAGCCATATCTGATGGTGCATAGCCAATGTTAAAAATTTAAGGACCTTATGAGAAAATGTAAAAATGACAAGTGACATAGCTATGTGCCACAAATAAAAATCCATGCATCTCACACAAGATCTATGGTTCAAATTTTCTCGAGCAAGGATGATCTAATGATGCAAAATGAGGTGAAATTTTAAAATGGTTGAAATTACATGACGAAGTGACAAGTGTCCATATTGGATCCAATCAATTGACTTGGTCACTCTTAGGCCCCATGAATGTCCAGTTGGATCTGATGTGGCATGCCAAATGTCATTGGAGCTTTCCAATTGAAATCATCACAAGGTAATAGGCTTTCCTTAGCATGCACAAAGAAGATAATTTCTATCCATAAGTTTTCATAATTTCCAATCAATCAATAAGAAAGCATTTTTAGATAGTTGCACATGAGAATAATATTCATTTGGCTCTTCAAATGATTTTCTCCCTCTAGATGTGAAGGTGAGTGGTCAAGAGCATCTCTAGGTGGTTGCATATGATGATAAATGGTTTTTCGGGCCTCCACTATGAAGTTCACCATCTAGATCATGAATTCAATAACATGTTTAGTCAAAAATATCAAAGGTTTGTTGCACATCTTCATCATTCCTTAAAAATACAGTTATAACAATTATTCTTTACTTGTAATTAGATGAGGATCTTAAGCATGGCAAAGGGAATATTCTAGCCAGAAGTATCTTGGTAGAATTGAAGACTTGTTTTGTAATTTTTAAAATTATGACCCACAGTTCCAAAATTGAGAAGGGTTAAAAATGTATAAATAGAAGGCTTATCTTCTATTCAAGAGGTTGGTTTGCCAATGTGTTGGTCATTGTGGTTTTCTTATTGGTTTTTCATTCTTCCTTAGTATAGGCTCTTCCACATTTTAGGATCATTTATATGTGTATTTTTCCTCTCTTCCTAAGGTGGTTATAGTTGTATAGCCATTAGCAAGCTCTGAGAGCATATTCATATGACTCCCCTACTAAACATGGAGTAAATCAACCATGTTTATCCTCATAAAATCATTTTGAAACATTGATATATGTAAGGTTTATTTTCAAGTTAATAAAAATGGTTGTGTTTCATTGATATTTCCTATTGGTGAAATTCAACAATATGTTTTACAAGTTCTATTGATTGGATATTTGGGTTTTGTTCATTACTAGTTGTCATTTTGACCATGGGTCTAGGTTATAAATCCCTCTCTATAGTGTAACTTGGATGTATGTTTCTAAATAACATATTTGGACACCCTAGTTTTATGGATCTCATAGGGAAAATCTTTTGAAATATTAGTTTCAGTGTATGTTTTAATCTTTCAGTGATCATTTGGCATTTTATTCATCTTGTATTTGAGTTTTCCCTACATCTTTGTTAAGGATAACGTCATGAATTTCATAAGATCCCTTGATAATTGAAAAATATCCAACACACCACCATGCCCTTCCTCTCTATTATAAATAAATATCTTACCCTATCCTCCCTATTAATAATACACCCTTTTGCATACCATAAGTGTTATTTGCCTTGCAAATGCATGAGATCTTGCATTTTTGAAATGTGTTTATAATTGGTGCTTTAAATACTAGGATTACAATATTTTATTCATCCCCCCTTATTGTTGAAGATTATTTAGAATAAATATTGTAGTCACAATTGCATTTGTCTTTAATAGCTTGTATATGACTTAGAGCATTTATGCACTTTATGTGACAACCCTTCTTGGGTGAAGTTTGTAAACTTGGTTATGCCCTAGTCATATTTTTTCATTGTGCTAATAATCACCATGGATGTTGAATTTCATAATATCTATATGTGATAAATCTACCCCTTAGGTCCTCTCACCTTAGTTCAAGTAGTGCCAAAAATAGCAGGGAGCTAGCCATACCCTATGTAGATGTCTTTCAATCATTTTATGCATTCAATCTAATCTTGATGTCAAACCCTTCCCTAGATACAACCATATATTAGTGTTTTTTTCATCATTTCTTGCCATTTTCTCTCAAGTGTTCAAGGTTGAGTATATGAGGTGTAAAACTAAGAACCAACACTCTTTCTGGCACCATTGCTAGGAAAATAAAAGATACCAGTTGCATTTGTGTTGCTAGGGACTCTTATAAAGAGCTATAGCTATAATTATTTCAAATTTAAAGGTTCTCTACTTGTTATTTTATAGATTTAAGCTATCTTGGTTGTCAACATTGCATCACTCCATTGGGGATGTGTCAGGACTTGAGTATTTGATAATTGGCATCTTTTATTTGTTGCAAAGAGTTATGGATTTATCTCGATATAAGGAAGCTTCCCCTTGTTGAACATGAATATAAAAATTTCATTGTCTTTTATTTCATACATCATCACTAATTTTAGCAAGATATGGTTTCATTATGTATCTAGTTATATTATAGAACTTTGCTTCTTGTGGTGATTCCAAACAATCATCTAGTTTCAAATAAAAATCAGTGTCTATCTTCAATATCTTCAACTTTAAGATTTCTCTTATCAATGAATCTGAAAGGACTAAGGTCATCCTTCAAATGTGACTAATCTAAGAAACTTGTCTTACCCCTAAGTGGTCATCAAAGAAGAAGGAGACAAGTTTGGAGGCCTATTGAAGAACTAAGTGCAACTACTAGAGATTGTGTGGGTTATCAAAATTATGGTAATCTTGAGCTTCAATTTGTTGAAATTCTTATTGATAAATATTATCATAATTATTATGATATTATATCTTATAATTATTCATAATCATGCAACCCCGTTTACTATCTAACTCCTTTTTAACCAGTTGAATCCCCTCCCAAGTTTGATCCACCAAGCCCACCTATTCACCCCCTCACATCCCTTTGCCATTTATTCTTGAACCTACCATTGAATCAATCATGAGGCATAGGGATCAAAATGAGAATGAGAATCCTATATTTATAATTCATATATTTAGACCTATAATTTTTTATGACATGGAAGGTTATCCTAATGAAGTCACAAATAAAGTAAGGAAATGTCTTCCAATATTCCAAGGGAATAATACAGCTAGTGGTGATCAGCATTTGAGGGCTTTTCACAATATCATTGAAGACTATGAGGTTGATCATGAGGATGTGTGCATTAAATTATTTATACACATGCTAGAGGAAGATGATCATGAATGGTTCAATTCCCTTTCCCATAGATGCATTGATTTATAGGAAGAGATGTTGAATGTTTTTAGAATTTAGTATGGTGATATAATTTATCCCAAGTTTCCTTTAGTTGAATTTGAAAACATCAAAAAGAACCATAACGAGTGTGTGTAGGACTTCTACACAAATTCAAACAAAGCTATGATGTAGTTAAAACAAAATATTATGTCTTTTGAGATAACATATGTGATCAATTATTGTGATACTTTTGATAAGAAGGTTTCATATTACTTGAAGGATAAGGCTCCCGCTAACCTATGGTTGTCATTCTATATGGAAATCCAAATTGAGAGTAACTTAAAGGATATGGGTATGCCCTTGAAAAATCAAGTTGATGGAAAGATGGTTGATCTATAAAAGACATAGTCTAAGGTAGTCAATCTTGAGGAAAGTTTTAAGACTTTGGCCTCCACTATCAAAGAGATTTCCCACAAGTTGGCTAGAACTGATAAGGGGTTGCCTCATAGGCCTTCACATAATGTTATAAGTTAGAATATAGTGGTTTTAAACTAAGTACTTCAACCATTACATACCAAGGTAAATGTTGTGAATTATAATTTAGACATTGATAGGTGTTTTATATCACATCCCTCATGTGATAAAATTAAACCCAATGATGAAGATGAAAATGATCCTAAGTCTTCATTTGATGATGAGGATGATGATATTTTGATACTTGATTATCAATATTCCCAATGTAAGCTTTCTACCTCCATGGAAATGATGAATGTTACTACCGCAAAATAGTTTTGGAGTGCATTCAATAAGGCTTGTGTCCCAACATATGAATTTGATTTTGAAGATAATATAACATAAGCATATGATTCAATTTAAGATCCAAAGTTTGATCTAATAGAATTATGGGACATGGTGTATAAATGGGTGACTTTGTTGGGAGTATAGACATTATTAAGCAATCAATTATTTTTGATACTAGGTTTGATAGTGAGGATGATGTTTGGATAATGTCATTCAGTGAAGATGGGGTTATCCTTTACGCCCCTAAAAGATGAATTATTTTAGTTTAATTTCAAGTAGTTACTTGAGTGCACAAATGACATTGATGATCCTGATGCACTCTTGCTTGGTACTCATTTGATTGCAACCAAAAAATAAGCTTATTTATAGCTACTAAAAAAGTACCAAGATCTTTTGGCTTGGTCTTAGCCAAACTTGAGACCATGTAAAGAGGATTTTCTTTAATGTGTCATCTTATTATAGCTTAGAAGTAGTACCTTTAGGCATGTGCATATATTATTTTACTTCATCTTATCCACCAAGCTATTAAAAAAGTTCAAGAGATTAAGGGATGGTAGAATTTTGGAGTAGTCAGTTAATGGCAAATATCTGAAGCATTTCTTCAAATGATTCTGAATTATGCATATATTTTATTAAAAAAAAATTACTTTATCCTTTCATTGTTTTCTTTCCCCTTTACTTCAATTTCCTTCATGTTTTTTGTTATGTGTTCATTTGCATATCCTCATGATCTATTTTTGTTAGTCTTTCATGTCTTCTTAATCCTTCATGAATGTTTGCTAAAATTTGCTAGGTCTTGACTCCATAGCTTAATATATTGCCATCTAGTCTTGCATTTTAGGGTTCTTTACACACCCATAGGCGGTATGCATCCATGGGTGAGAGCCAGTGTTAGTCTCTAAAATTGCACTGAAGTAATTGGGCCATTGTCAAATCTAAATGCCTAAGTCCTTAGCTCAAGTCACGTTTTCAAGTGTTCACTTCAATGTCAAGTTCATGTGAAAATTGGCTAAGTCCTAATCTGGTCTTTGTTTGGTGAAAATGTCTTTCCCTTAGAATTTTTTGGGATTTTGAACAAACACAATATCTAATAGAAATAGGTCTTTGGGATTTTTGTTTTAGAAAAAAACTATGAATACTTATTTATTTTATGTATATTATTTGTAAAAAAAAACCCAACAAAGTCTATTTATTTCGAAGTAGAACTTATTTCCCTATTTCTTTTGGGTATTTTGCCCTTACAATATTTTTGAAGTGTCATCTTGCTTTTACAAAATACCTTAAGGGTCTATTTATTTTGGGCATTTTTTCCTTTAAAATTTTCCAAATGGCCATTTCTTTTGGGTATTTTTCCCTTACAAAATTTTTGAAGGACACTTTCAATAAGTTTGAAGGTAACTTACCGTTCAAGAGAAATGTTAATTCCAATTCCTTCAAGAAAAGTGTGAGGTCCATTTATTTTAGAATTTTTTATCCACAATAAAAATTTTGAAGGACACTTGCCCTTCGAGCATTTTTTCCCATGAAAAAAGACTAAAAGAAATGAAAAGTCTAATTTATTTGATAAAATGGATAAGTCTAATTCATTTGGTAAAATTGTCAAGTCTATTTTCTTTGAGAAAAGTTCAAAAGTCCTTATTTATTTCAGAATTTTTATCCATAGAAAAAATTTCAAAGGGCACTTACCCTTCAGGCATTTTGCCCACACAAAAATTCCAGACAAAATTATTTTCTTCAGTAAAAGTGTAAGCTCAAATTCTTTGGAGAAAATGCAAGGGATAATTTCTTTGGGGAAATTATTTCAAACATTTTGTCTAAAATAATTATCCTAATGAAATGTTTATGTAAAGGAAAGTTAAAAATAACTTATATGCTTCGATGAAATTATTTTAGATAAAATGTCTGAGAGAATTATGTAGACTGAATTTCCATAAAATAAAAGTTCTAAATAAAAGCCCAAATCAGAAGTACTAAAGATAAGAGGCCTGTAACAATTGTTACAGGACAATTATGCTAAAGACAAAGAAGCTGAAAATAAAAGGCTTAAGGAAATTCTTTTAAATACCAAAGGCCTAATGAAAGTAGGAACACTAAAGAAAAAAATTTCCTGAAACAAATTTTTTGACACAAAAGGGTCAAAAACCAAGAATTTTTTCAAAACAATTGTCCTAGTAAAATCAATTCTAAGACAAAGAGCCCATAGACCAAATTATCGATAAACAAAGTCCCGATGAAATTTCTTAGTTTGCATAGGTGATAGGCTCATAGATGTCATTGATAGGCACATGAACATTAATATTAAGCCATGGAAAATAGTCATTATTATTTAAATGCTCTAATACAATCACATAAACATTAATTTTAGTCCCTATGAAATAGCCATTTGAGTTCAAATGAAGGTAGATCCAACAGTACACGTTGACATGGAGCAGGATGATCTGATGGTGCATGATCAAGCTAGATAGTCAAAGATATATAATAATCCTATAGGGCTGCCAAATGGCACATCCTTAGGACCAATAATAGGCAATATCCAATCATACCCCACCGTTCAGATCATGATCTGATGGAGTGTGTTTACTCATCCCAACTAGATCTGATGGTGCGTAGCCAATGTTGAAAAGTCAAAGACCCTATGATAAAATGTAAAAATGATAAGTGGCATAGCTACATGCCATAAATTATAATTCATACATTTCATGTAATATCTATGACTCACATTTACTCAGGCAAGGATGATCTAACGATGCAAGATGAGGTGGAATTTTCAAAGGGATTAGATTGTATAAAGAAGTGACAAGTGTCCAAATTGGAGCCAATCAATTGACCTAGTAACTCTTGAGCCCCAAAAATGCCCAGTTGGATTTGATGTGGTATGCCAAATGTTACTAGATATTTTCAATTGTAATCATCATAAGGTAATGGGATTTCCTTGGCATGTATAAAGAAGAGAATTTATGTCTAGAAGTTTCCATGATTTGTAATCGATCAACGAGAGAGCATTTAAAAATAGGTTTACATGAGGAAAAAATATGTTTAGATATTCAAATTATTTTATTCCTCAAAATGTGAAGGTGAGTGGTTAAAATCATCTCCAAGAAGTTACATATGATGAAAAATAGTTGTTCATACCTCCACTATGAATTTCACCATCCAGATCATGAATTCACCAGCATCTTCAGTCAAAAAGAACAAAAGTTTGTTTCAAATATTCATCATTCCTTGTAGAGGTAGTTATAACAATGATTCTTTTCTTACAAGTCGATGAGGATCTCAGGTGTGGCAATGGGATTATTCTATCTAGAAATATCTTGATAGACTTGAAGGCTTGTTCTTAAATTTAGTAAATTGTGACCTATAATTCTAGAATTGAGAAGGGTAAAAAATGTATAAATAGAAGGTGTGTCTTTTATTTGATATGTTAGTTGGACAATGTGTTGGTCATTGTGGTCATTATTTTTGGTCTTTAGTTCTACCTTAGTATAAGCTCTTCAACATTTTAGGATCATTACTATGTGTATTTTGTCTCTCTTGCTAATGTGGTTGCAACTATATAGCCATTAGTAGGCTCTGAGAGCATGTTTGTATAACTCTCCACCAAACATGGAGAAAATCCACCATGCTTGTCCCCATGGCAACATTTTAAAATACTAATATATGTAAGGTTTCTTTTCAAGTTAATAAAAATGCTTGTGTTCATTGTTATTTCCTATTAGTGAAATGTAGCAATATGTTTTACAAGTTATATTAATTGAATATTTGGGTTTATGTTCATTATTGGTTGCATTTGAGCATGGGTCTAGGTTATAAATCCCTCTCTATAGTGTAACTTGGAAGTATGTTGCTAAATAACTTGTTAGGGCACCCTAGATTTATGGATCTGATAGGGAAAAACTTTTGAAAGCTTAGTTTCAGTGTATGTTCTAATATTTTAGTGATCATTTGGAATTTGTTTCATCTTGTATTTTATTTTTTCATACATCTTTGCTAAGGTGTGTGGTGTGAGTGTAAGATCCTGAAAGTTCTTTTGTTCTCATTGATCACTAGATCCACTAGTAGAATATTTCTCTTGCTTTATTTCATGGGTTGTAGTAACTATTGGCTAAGGGAGAATGACATCCAATGGTGGAATATAAATGGGAGATGGTCTAATATTAGGTAATAAGGGCATTGGTGTTCTAGGTGTAAGTTTTCCATCTTGAACTAGATAATTTTCTACCTTAATGTCCACCTCATATGTACCTAAAAGTATATTTCCTCCCATACATTAGATCATCACCACTCTGTCACTATTTAAAGACTTTAAATAACATAATAAAGCAAAATTAGGGGTTGGTCTAACTGCAATAGGGATTCTATCCCAGGTTCTTTGGAACCTTGTGTTGAAGTCTTGTTTGACCTCATCAAGTGCTCATATTGTAAAACCTTGTGTTGAAGTATTGTAAGACCTTGGAAGAGGTAGCTAGCAACCTAATATTTATATTCTCCTCAGTGGCATTATGTATATTGAAAAATATGGCTATGTCCATGAGGTGTTCAAGGGTGTTATAGCTTGGTATCCAATGTAATATGGAAACCTTTTAAGGGTTGCAACTGAGATAGGATCATAGCAAGTGACGGATAGAGAGATTTAGCCATTAAAATTTATAAAATCTCTAGGGACTACCATGGATATACAAGGGGGTAATAAGGGTCCTTTTGCAGGGATAAGACTTAGAAATGACCTAGGAGCAAAGTTTCCTAATATGGATGAGTATTTGTAAACCTTAATCTCTTTGATGAGTTTAAAGGTAGTTTAAAAAAATCAAAATGAATACCTCTTGAAGCTGGCCTTATTGTTACCTTTGGCATGAGATGAAGTTATTTTTATACACCAGAGAATTGATTCTTTCTTTTAGAGTTTCTTGATATCATTTTTTAGAGCTTAAATTCTATAAATTTGATCAAATTAGCATCAACTTTGATCAATATTCTTTTTAAAAGAAGCGTGTCCCACTAGGAATGCTACAAATTTTTATAAGCCCAATTTTCACCTTGGAGATGGTTCTTCAAGATCTTTCCAATTGAGCTATAAAATTTGGACAATCCCAGGTTGTGGGTAACCTATGTTGGGACTGAACCTCCAGAGAAGGTTTGATTCCTCTTGATGCTCACCTAAGTCTAATTTTAAACTAATTTTTCATGGGAAAAGGGTTAGAAAGATGATAAAGGTTCCTAAAGGCGCTGAAAGGATGATGCACTAAAGTTGAATTGATACTCACATAATTTTGAACACACATTGGATTGGCAAAAGGACATCTATGGCTTACCCAATCTCATCAATTTAATAAATATATCATGAA
This sequence comes from Torreya grandis, assembly GCA_037957365.1. Classification (NCBI taxonomy): domain Eukaryota; kingdom Viridiplantae; phylum Streptophyta; class Pinopsida; order Cupressales; family Taxaceae; genus Torreya; species Torreya grandis. The sequence goes on from JARHVA010002673.1 coordinate 815,699, forward strand.
AGAGTTTCTAAATGGAAAACTAATCTAGACCTAAAATTTAGCTTTAAAACACCTTTAGAGAGGCAAGAAGAAGGATAGAAAACTAGGAAGAATATCCTTCACAAATTTATCATACACAAGCATGTTAAACATTGATTAAAGATAAGAGATAGGTAAAGATTTGATCCTATTTCCTCAAAAGGTAGGCCTTAAAATATTTTAATAGGGTTTAACCTTATCAAATGAGTAAACTCTCATAAGAGTCTTGATGAGTTTCATTGTCTCAGAAATGAAAATGCTAAATTCTAAAAGTTGAGAACCCCTACAAAGGAAATGAGACCAAGATATATAGAAGAGAGGAAATCAAAAAGATTGGAAATCCATGTCATCCCAAAAAGAACACATGTCCTAGGTCATTAAATGAAATTGAGCTACCACCTTTAGCTAATGAAAACCTTGCCACATTTTTGATTAATCAAAATGTTGTATATGGCGTGTTGAGTGGGAAGGTCCCCAAAGGATTTGAGGATGCATTAAATCCTCTTAGTTATAGTTCCCAATTCTATATCTTTGATTTGATCATTCACACCAACTCTCACTTGAAAACAAAACTTCATGCTCATGGATCTAACTAGATCATGGCTCAATGCTTTTTAGGTGGTTGTTTATCAAGAATATGGCCATGCCATAGAATGAAGATCTTTTACATTAATTGTACCTCTACTTTATCTTTTTATTTTTTATCATAGGTCTATCTATAGGTGGAATCCCAATTTTAAGTCTATTGGTTTTCCTATAGTTTCCATATCATCATAGACCTATAGATTATAAAGCACTTCTTTGTATTATAATAGGTCCAAATAAACCCATATTTTCTCAGTAGGAACCAAAACCCTTATATAAATATATAGATTCTCCATAAAAAAGGGTATACTATTGTTTCAACAATAACCTTTCTTTCGAATAAATATGAACTAGAGGTCCATATTTTAACCTTAATGGTGATCCATATGCATTCATTTCATCTCATTATATTACCTAGCCACTTCATGGTATTTAAACCAATTCTAATGGCATTGGAAGACCCTAGAAAACCTTATGTTTCATGGTCAAAAATGTTTTCCTAACCTTCATCAAGAATCTTGGGCCTATCTTTTGTGATGTCCCTTACTTAGGGGCTCCTTTGGTCTCTACACAACTCTGATATATAGCAATAAAAAGCTCTGATACCACTGTAATGTCCCTCACTTAGGGGCTCTTTTATCTGCACAAAAGCTCTGATACCACTGTGATGTCCCTTACTTAGGGCCTCTTCTTCTTCCTACAAAAGCTCTGAACAACTGTAATATCCCCTTCAAACAGGGAATATATAAACTCATAAAGCTCTGATCACAGATACAAATTGCAGAATAGATTCAAGTATGCATAAACAAATCACAGATCTTATCATTCATTCAGATGGTTACAAAAGATGTCCTTCTAAACTATTACAATTATAGTCCTCTCTTATGCATATAAAACATGAAATACAGTATTGAAAACCCTGGCTTTACAAATCTGGGAGTGAAATCTGAATCTGAAGGGTCTTGGCCTTTCTGTGTCGACAGACAGGTGCCATCGTCGGTCGATATCTCGCCGACGTCGGTGTCTGTCAGTCGGCTTTCTGTCGACGTCGGTCTTCAGTCGACCGATGTCGGTCTCTGTAAGTATCTATTCGCCGATGTCGGTACCTATACTTTCTGTTGATGCGTACAGATTTTCACGGATCTGTACGAAATTCGTACGGCCGCTGATATAACACAGCCTATATGCTTGATCCTAATCTGTAGAGTTATGGGCTAATACAAAAGATCTATATCTAGATAATTCTTGAATCAAAACCCAAAAATAATGAAATACCTGTAAACCCTTATGATAGCTTCTGAGTGAAGTTATCTCTCAAATACCTATAATACTATGATAACTTCTGGGTGAAGTTATCTCTCAATTTGGCAATAGATCGGCTGATCTTTCACAACCTCTGAATCGCACACAATGAAGAGTTGACGTTCTTCAATGCAATTGGAATCCTGGAACCCTTGGCTCAGTCTTCACAGAAGAATTTCTTAACAAGAATCAATATCAAAAATAATCATGAATACATACTCTCTCCCATGAGAGATTCTTATACACCTCCAAAGGTGTGCTTGCTAAAATTAGACTCCCTTAAATTAGAACTAGGGTCTTAAAATTAGACCAAGTCTTAAATTAGGATTAGGATCCTAAAATTAGACCCAATCATTAATAATTAATAATTAATTAATAATTAATCAATAATTAATAATTAATTAAAATGAGATCAAATAATTAATATTTGATTAAATCAATCAAATATTAATATCTCCCTTAATTCATGTCCGAAAGAGCCCGAACGAATTCCAACCCATCTCTATCAAGACCCTCTATCCATCCCATCAGCCTATAAGGGTCGCATAATAGGCTAATCTTCAACTCTGGACATGTCAACTAAAAAGGGGACATGACAATCCGCCCCTCCTAAAATTGCTTGCCCTCAAGCAATCGCTGAATGATAAACCAATCAATTTTCCTCCTGGATCCCAAATGTAGTCCTGATCTCCGCCGCTGTCAATCAACATGAACTCCAGGCCCTGAATAATATCTAAATCTAGAATGTGAATGCTAGACATACTCGTATCATCATCATGTGACCCACCTGTAACAGAAAGCTGAGTCCCTACCACATGTGCTAACTCTTGAACTGAACTCACCTCAAGACACAGCTCGTCCTCATATATCTCCTGTGTTGGTGCCAATGTGCACTCGTCATCGCACTCTATCATGTCATGCAGTGTAGGCATCTCTATCTGATGAAAAAACATATGTTTAAAGCTGCTGCCCCATATTGCCTTAAGAATATGTGTTTTCCCATCAACTTCAAAATGAACCTCCATGTCTTTGAGTCGAAGAGTAACTTCCTCAAATGAATGAAGCCACTTCATACCCAAAACTAATTCTATGTCCCCCATGTTCACTACATAATAATTAGCCTTGAACTCATAGTTGTTCAAGCACAATGGGAGGTCTCTAATCATGCGCTCACACCTCAGAGTGTGACCATCGGCTACCTTAACTCTAATTCCCTCAAAATCTTCGGTAGTGATTCCACGCTTCTCCACAAATCTAGCATCTATGAAATTATGTGTGGCTCCTGTATCAAGAAGGGTGGTAACCTTCTGCCCTACCAAAACTCCATGGAGTCTAAATGACTCATCTGACTGAATGCTGGATAGGCGTGCCTCCTGTATATGAAGCTCTAAATCTGCCTCTGCCTTAGGCTCTGAAGCCTCTGCCTCCTCAAAAATATCATGCTATTCAAAATCTTCCGATTCTGACTCCTCATAATATACCCACATCATACGATTCGTCTTGCCCTTAGGCCTCAAAGGACAATCGTGATGGATATCATATGGACCTTTGCAGTAGAAGCAAAGCTTCTTCCTACGTAAATCATTAAGTGCCTCATGATCCAAAGGTGGTGCTGCTGGATTGGCCTTTGAATCATTTTTAACTCCGGATTTATCTATGTTAAAATCCAGTCTCTCTGTATCCTCGTTGGAGTGCTTATGGTCTCTAGATGAAGAAGTACCTCTGGAGTTAGATCTACTTGATGGGGCTGCCATCTCCATACTGCGCACCTTCTTCATAGCTTCCTGTAATGAAGGAGGATCAAAACCTTTGATCCAACCTCTCAATGGTTCTGTCAATCCCTCCATGAAGAGTACTACTAGTCGCCTCTCTGAAATGTCAGGAACCATAACTGATAACTTCTGGAAGTCACCAATATAAGACTCTAGACTGCCACTTTGGCGTAATTGTGCCAACTCTCAGAAATAGGACTCTGGATCTCTCCTGTCAAAATGCTCTACCAGCCTATCCACAAACTCCTGATAAGATGTGATCCGATCATGATGGAGTGTCACCGTCCCATGGTGCCACCAATCGTGAGCTACTCCCTCAAGATGTAGTGTCGCATATCTGATAGCATCTTCCTCACCCATTGGCCGCAATGTGAGAAATGTATCCAGCTTACTAACCCAGGCCTGTGCTATCACCTTTCCACTACCGTCAAATGTCGCTAATGTGAGCCTACTCGTAGCATGCTTCAGATCATTGTTCTGGGTTCTTGGTCTCCCATTCTGTCGACCTCGATAATGTTCTTTCCTTTGTGTGAGGAATCGGTCAAAAGTAATCATCTCCCTGACCATAGGTGGTAATGACTCCCACTCTTTAGTAGCTACCCTAAGTGTGTCTGTAAATGCCTCC
>JARHVA010002673.1:1425000-1645000 GCA_037957365.1 Torreya grandis
ATCATGAATACCTCCTTGCTCATTGACCCTTTTACATTGACCTTGCATTGCTTGTCTTGACCACTTATGCTTTTTACTATAGTTGGCTATTTTGCATATGCATATATATTATATGTTTTAGATGGTAACCAAGCTCATCCTATCACCTTCAACCGTTTTATGTTTCCCAGGGGCACTTCCTACCGTGGATACCTAGGACACATTGACCATTTAAGCTATAACTTTGATTATTTTGACCTATCAGCTATCACTTACAAGCTATGCTTTGGTTATTTCTATTTGAGTCCTCCTCAACCTTACCTATTCTTGACTTTATCAACTATAGCTTCTAGTAGTATACACATATGAAGCAATACTCAATTCTCCACCACCCACCTAATTACCTTTTTATCAAATTGATACCCGATTCAAGTTTCTCCTCTGTCAATTCTCATTTTGAGGGGGGGATAATTCATCAAATACTTAAAGAATCTAACTCCTATTTTTGTCTTGAAAATTTGTCATTACAAATTACATGACAAAAAGGGGCAAATGTAGACACCAAAATTATGTCACACACATGTGTGTAACTCCCTATTTTGAAACACCTTTTAGCCTATTTTTCAATAAAAATAATTAACCTCCCTAACCTATGATTTTACCCCTCACATATTTAATTAATTTAAAATACTTAATTAAATTAATTAAAAACCCCTTTATTCCACCTTACCTAGCCACCTCACCCTATGACTAATTCTCTCTTGATGAGTCACCTCAAGACCTAGTCCCCTCATCCTAACTACCCGAGACTTATTCTCACTTTAAAACTAAATTCCTAATCAATTACCTCCTTCTTAACCTCTTATTTTGACCATTTTGTAATAGGTTCCACACTTGGAAAAAAGAGAAATAGAAAATAGGCTAAAATTAGTAATCTTTACCTATTCTAGGGCTGCCGACATTGGTCAACCCATGGTCGATGTCGGTGGGATTGTCAACATCGATGATATAAGATAAACTCCAACCTAAAGTTTAGGTCAAAAAAATAAATAAAATTTATTCTTAATTGCATTCAAGCTCTTGGAATTCAACTTTTGACATTCTAGCTTACTCTCATCTTACATAAGTCAATCATGATCAGGAACTAAGCTCTTGAGGAATAATAACACTCGCTTATTCTCTATATTCAGGCCATCAATTTGGACTACCTGATAGGGACCATCAATATAGTACTTATCATTTAGTGACCACTATAGCTAAGTACATCACTTATTGTGTAGGTCTTTTAAGCATTTATGCTACTGTCACTTTATATCTATTATGAATTGATTTACACAATCGTGACCAAACCCTCGTGAGGGAGTCACAAAGCTTCCTTGCTTATTTCCCCTTGACCTAATGCACCAAACATCTAAACAAATCAATCCAAACCATACTCTCTCTCATAACTCTCCATAATCTCCTAGACCTAAACAAAACCATTTCCCAAACCCAAAAAATCCTTCTACAAGCTCCTAGGCAATTATTGCCCCTACCAACCTCAACAGTATAACTAACATCGATCACCTTCACCACTGACCTCAAAAGTATAATCAATATCGGTCACTCCCTTACCGATGGTGACAACTATGGATTCCATAACATTTCTAAAACCTACCCAAACAACTTCTAAAACACAAACATAATATACCACCTGTAGTTTGTTACTCTCTATTGCATTTAGGTTTCTAATAATGGCAATATTATCTCTCTTTTTCACTCTCTTTTTAACTCTCTTTTAGTTATTACACTTTTATCTCTCAAAAGTGGAATGTCATCTCTAAGGAAGTTTCACACTTCTTGGAACAAGCACATAGCTTGGCAGCCCACTCATTTATCTACTAACAAAAATCTTGTGGTAGTGTTTTCTTACTTATAGGTAGTCCTCCCAAGCCAAAGAGGAGTGCTTAAAACATCTACATATGATGCATAAACCAATTTGGGTTCATTTTAATAACTTATCCTTATCATTATTTTTTATTTTCTTTTAGACTTGAAATAAACAAAATTTAGTGAAACAACAAAGAAAGTTGATTTTGAATGATTTAAGGATTAGATCCCCCTAAGGTGTAATGAATAAAAGGCCTACCCCTAATCCATGTGTAGTGAATGATCCATTAAAATACAACTTACAGTGCTTTTCCTCAAGAGGTGTTTCAATGATGGTCATAATGGATTCATCTAGGAATTAGAATGCTAGCAACTCTATGTTTGAAAGGGGTGCTTTAGCAAGATGATCTACAAGAACTTGCCCTTTGATCAATTTTTGTTTGACATATTCTATCTCAAACTCATTGAGAAGCATGATACATTTGGCCTTATAAATTTGTTTTAGGAAGTAGATACTTGAGCGGATCTACTTTTGAAATGACAATGGTCTTATTCTTCAACATGTAATTACACAATTTTGAGCTATGAAAACCATAAATAAATAGACTTTCAGAATGGGCATATAATTGTGCTCATATGAGACCAATGTATGGTTTAGATAGTACATGGCATATTATTTTTCATTATCAACCATTTGAGCCAGAAGTGCCCCTAGGGTTTTAATGATAGATGACAGATATAGGAGGAATGGCTTTCTTGGTATTAGAGGTAATAAAATAGCTAAATTTTCTATATAGTTCTTCAAGTGTTAAAAAGATTGTCAACATTCATTATTTGATAGAAATTTCACACCCTTCTTTGGTGGATGTGTAAATAGATGGCACTTATTGGTTAACTGATATATGAAGCATCTAATAGACTGTATCTTGCCCTAAAAAATGTGGACCTACTTCAAATTGGTCAGTGGTGGCATATTTGTTATGGCTAGTACTTTGGCTAGATCAAATTTAATGCCTCAATGAGACACAATGAAGCCAAGCAATTTTACTGAAGTAACTCCAAAAAACACTTCTTAGGGTTAAGCTTGACTTTGTATTCACATAGTCTCTCAAATATCCTCCTTAGTACTATTGTATGATCACCCCTAGTCTTTGATTTACCTAGTATCTCATCGACATAATCTTCATCAATATCATGCATCATAACATGGAATATGATGGTCATGGCTCTTTGGTAAGTGGCCCCAAATTATTTGAGACCAAATGGGATAACTTGATAATAGAATGTTCCACATAGGGTGGTCAGTGCTATTTTGTGTTGGTCTTCTAGTGTGATTCAAATCTGATTGTAGCCTAAAAATCCATTCATCAGTGAAAGCATTTCATAACTCATTATGGAGTTTACTATCATGTCAATATTTAGCAAAGAAAAGTTGTCTTTTGGGTAGGCCTTGTTAATGTCTCTGAAATTAGTGTAGATTCTAATTTTTTCTATCTTTTTATTGACTAATACAACATTGGAAATCCATTCAAAATAGCCGATTAGTCTAATACATCTCACTTCCAAGAGATTTTCTAACTCTTTCCTTACTAATATAGAAATGCGAGGATGCATCTTACATAGTTTTTGTTTCATAGGATGTACCACAAGGTGGTATAAAACTAAGGTAGGGTCTAAACAAAGCATGTTAGAGTAGGCCCATGTAAATATATCAACATATTCCCTCAAAAAGGATGTAAAGACTTCACATCCTTACCCAATAAGGGATACACCTAATTTGATCTATTAAGGGTTATCTAAAGTCACAATGTTAACCTCTATTGTGTCTTCCACTAGCAGGGTTGAACCATCTTTTATAATGTTTGGTAAAGGCATAAACGAGCTTGCAATAGTATAGTCCTCTGTTAGGACTGGATCTTCAAGTCTGGCTAGGCATTATAGATTAGAATCCCCTAACAGTAGGGATGTCCATGTGACAAATATAGTTGGAAATTCCTGGATGATTTTATCAAAAGCCTATTATTATTCAAGGATAAAATTAAACCTATAGACAAGTTCATCATTAGTGGTCTCCTAGATGATTTGATCAAATGCCTGTTATTATTCAAGACTAAACTCAGACCCATAGACAAGTTCATCATTGGTGGTCTCCTAGTCTATGTTTTAGGAAGGTTAAACACCCCCATCTAATGGAACCTAAATAGGTTTTCACAACTAGACTATCCTTTATCTTTAGTATTTACGTATTCCAAAACTGCCTAAAATAATTTTTCACTTTGGGACCTCAATGTTTTATTTAGTTTTTTTTGGATAAGGGTGTTCACCCATTCTCCAAAATTGGCATCAAGATTTATTTTTATTGAGAACCCTTATTTGTGATCTCCCAATGGAACATTACCCCTAAGGCCTAAAAATTGTATAAGGCCTCATCATTCTAAAACTCATAAAATGGCACTATTGATTCTTATTGGCACTAGTCTATTAGTTGAGGATAATATAATGGAAGTGGATTATGGAGAATAACCATTTAAAGGGTACAAATGGATTTAATGTTTAAAAAAATGGTATGAGATAGGTCATTAAAAGGGATATGATCAGACTCTATTTCACTATCAACATCATCATCATTAGTTGTTGGTGATGGAACTTCAATAAGGTACATGGGCTCATCCCTAGGTAGTTTAAATCTAATATAGGATCTTTTGTATTGAGTAATAGAAGTTGGCTTAAGTGTTCTCTATTGATTTGGCTTGATGCCTCCTCCTTCATAGGGTTGGTTCTCTATGATCTGATTAATAATGGGGTATCTAATATTTTGTAATAATTAACTAATTTTTCATTATATAATCATGATTCATCATCTATAATAGGATCACTTTCTTGGGCAGAGGTTGGTATGAAAGTGATAGGTGTTGAACTATGTGGTTTGGATTTTCCCTTTATTTTATGTTCCATGCAAGGTGGTTTGGAATTTGGTATTCCAAAGGAATTTAGGTTCTATGGAAGCTTGGAAATGTGGAATGTATCATGGGTAAAATATTCTCCTGGGCCATTAGCCAAGATTGTATAATGATTAGACATTTTAAGAGGTGATATGTGGGAAAGTGAATCAAAGGTATTAGGGTTAATGTAGTTGGCCTTTGGTGAATCAAAAAGTATTTCCTATCCTTTGTCCTTCTTGGTAACTAGATTTAAGATGAAATGGTATTTATAGATTTGGTATTCAGTCTCTAAATGCTTGTAATGTTCATATGGCTCTAAATATCTAGGAATTATAACCTCTATACCTAAATGGGAGAAATTTATACACTGGTATAATGCCAATGGGATTTCATGAATTTCATGTATCCAAGGTCTTTCCAAAATCATATTATATGAAAAATTGAGGTCTAAGACATATTGTATTGTGGGTCAAGGGTCCAATGATAACTGGCAAGCTTATGGTGCCTTGTGATTCCTATTCTTCATTATCATAGGCTTTGATGGTGGTTATTTCTACTTGGAGATCTGTTGTTATGTACCCAAGAAGTTTGATGAGATTTAGAGACACAATATTTAAACCCAATCCATTTTATATGAGGACACACTTCACTTTATGCCACATTATGAAAACTTTAATGTGCAATAGATTGTTATGAAGTGGGCCAAGGAATGACATATCGCTTTGGTTGAAGGTTAATTATTGGACTGGAGTTAGGTATCTAACCAACACTTGAAATTTGTCTAGATATACATCATTAGGAACTTGGGATTGGCCAAGAAACATGGTTAAGATGTTTTTGTGGATCATAAACCTATGCAACAAATCCAAAATGGATGTTTGTGTAGGCATCTTTTACAATTATTCCTTAATATCAAATGTCTTTTCTTACACAATGATAAATGGATTGTTCCTAGCTAGAATGGGTGGTTGTATGATGGGTGAAGTGGAAGATGGATATGGGATTTGTATGGTAGTATTTAACCATAAGTTTTGATTGTATAATTGAGATTAGATATATGACCATTATTTATAAAAATGATGGTGGAGGGGGACCAAATAAGATAAGTCTCACTTATCAGTGTACTTGTGCATGGTCATGGGTCAATGATGAGTTTTGATATAAGATCCAAAAGTGGGAATCCCTACTTTCTAGTTCAATTATATGTAGTCTTAGGTCAAGGAAGGATCACTGACATAGGTTATTTGATTGGGAATGATTAACAACTATCTTATTTGATTTGGTACTTGGATCTTAGATTGATGGATATGGTGTTAACGCTACCTCCTACAATATGGCCTACAACATTGTTGTAGTCATGTGTAACTACATGTTAGGTATTTTGGTTATTGGCATCATTCTAGTATTGGTTCCATCTATTTATTTGATGTTATTGGTTCTACCTTGGTTATTGGTACTGTTGTTATACTAGCCAATATTGTTATTATTATACTAGTTTTTTATTATTATGAAAAGGGTTTCTGATAGATTCTTGAGTTCTAATTAGATGTGGAAGCTCTAAGATCCAATGTTATCTCTCCATTTTACAACATATTTTTGATCAAATGTTTAATTTGCACATAGTGACACAAATTATGTCCATTGACCTGATGATATTCATATAATTTATTTTGATTGTACTAGTCTAGATAGTCAAGGCCCTCAAGATAGTGCTTTAGAATATGCCAGTTAATCAGATTATCTATGGTGAGTTGAAGAAACATGGATTCAATGGGCAATTTGAGGTCACTAAAAATGTGATGAGTTGGCACAATTTTCCTTATAGGAGGGTTTTGCAAAGGCATAGGTTGTTGTGTTTGCTATGTTTGTTGAAGAGGTTGTTGGTTAGGAGTAATTTGAATATGCAACATAGGTTGAGAAGATGATGTTTTCACCATTTGGTCATGCTGTGACTCAATCAATCCATTGATTACAACATTCTTGTTGTGATTAAAATACTTGGGTTTGTCATAGTTATTGGGTTGGGCTGGTTGTGATGCTTACACTTGGACTTGGTTCTAATTTTGGATCTAATTTGATGAAGCTAATTTAATGACCCCTTTATTAATAAGGTCTATTTCAATCAATAAACCTTTATTAATGATCTCCTTGAAAGTGTATGCACATTGTAACTCCAGATTATGAGATATCTCATCATGTAGATTTTTGTTAAACACAATGACTAATTGATTGTCTAATATAAGGTGGATAAATTAGCTTGTAAGGGCTCTCCATCATTGTAGATAACTTATGAATCTTTCACCACCCTTTTGTTTTTCTTGCATCAGATCTACCAATGAAATATCATGTTCAAGATTGTAAGATAAGTGCTACATGAACTTTCCTAAAAGATCATCAAAATCAAATACTAAATTCTTGGGCCACTTCAGGAACCATTCCAATGTTTGCCCTTCTAGGATTCTTGAAAACAATAGTAAAAGGTATATGTCATTATAGGCCACTGGTTGGAATGCAATAAAGAATTCCATCAAATAGGCCTTGGGGTCACCTTTCCTCTTGTATTTTTTTTAACTTTGGTGGCTCATACCTTGGAGGAAATGGTATTTATAGATAATCCATATTGAAATGGTAGGAACACACGCTGTCTAACTTAATTTTTTGGTCTACTTTTTGGCTTGGATGAGGGAAATTGCATCTTTCATTTATTACAATTCATATATGAGGAAACCAGTGGGATCAATGGCTTAAGGTAGAGGATGTGTTGTCACAAGTGTATTACTTTGACCAAGGTATAGTGTAGGCATTTATTAGGTAAGGCCGGTTTGGTTAGGGAATGGACCAAAAATACACATGAGTAGATTAGGGTGCTATTATTGTAATTTTACATGTGATGGTGCAATATTCTGGTTGGGATTTGGTATATAGGCATGATTTTGGGGAAATTGTGGTTGGGATAGAGGGATATGGCTGTATTGTGTTTGTTGAAGTTGAATAGGAGCATGCTACTGACTAGCCATACCTTGTTTATTTATTGGAATTTGTGAAACAAGACCCTACCATTGAACTTGTGGCACATTTGGCATGAAAGGCAATTGTTGCCTAATTTGTATTTTTGGAACTTTGGAACCTCTTGGATACATGAATCCCTATTGGGGAATAGATGTATGTTGGAGATTTATAATTTGGTGTTGACTAATACTTATACATTATTGATTAGACATCATTTGTGACTGGATTGGCATGTTGGTCTATGACTAAAGAAGTATGTTCATCATTATCTAACGAAGTAGAACATTAGTTTGCCCCTATTGAGGTAGAAGTGTTTTTTTCCCCTGCTATGTGGGTATATTAGATGATATTTATTATTATGGAATATTACTTATCACCTATTAGGGTGGAGTAACATTTGTCACATTTTATTGTGGTATAGCATTGGTCTTTGGTTGTCTACTTAATCATTGATGTTGTGTGGTTAAAGAAGCAACTGCTTGTGGATTAGAGGTAATCATTTGAGATTGGGAGGTAGAATTTCTTACCACTTGAATTTTCAAACCACTCATGGTGCTAACTAAAGGCACATTTTGTTTTTGACTAGTTGTTTGTGTGTTAACACCACTTTGGTCTAAATTGGACATTACTTGCGTATTATCTACTATGTTTGGCTCACTATTTTTTGTGGAAGCAAAAGACACTTCCTCAATAGTTGGGGTACTGAACATGTTTTCTATCGAGGTACTTTACACAACTATGTCTAAACCCTAATTTTTTGGTTAATCAATTCAATTAAAACTCTTATTGAAGGAGATAACTTAATAAAAGGAACATTTGACATGGTCATATTATTAAAGTTACATGCTAGATTAAAATGTGTTTTGTATGATGTCTGCATTTAAATAAAGTGGTCTTCCATGAGGCCCCTTTATGTGATAAGCATACAAGGATCTTAATACGACATAGGCACAATGGCATTAGGGTTGTTAGAAGAGATTGTTCATTGTTTTAATTGTAAAATATGTTATAAGGCCCTCTTACTACACTTAACAATTATTCATGGGTAAAGTCTACCAAAAACTTAGCCCCTACCTCTTTGGCTCTATTTAAGACCTCATGCTTATTTGCTAGTAAGTGATGATCAACTAAATAAAGGTCATAGGCTCATGGAATTATAAGTAATAAGGTTATTATTGGACTTATTCTACAACTATAGGTTCATTAACTAAATATTGTGTTGTTTTTTCTTGGTCCTACTTTGAGTATGGAGGTTTGTTAACCAAATAATGGGCCAAAATATCTTGACTATGTTCCCCTATTTGGATATTGTAAGATGGATAAGAATCCATCTCACAAAAGTCATCATCTTCATAAGGGTCTTGAACAAATTCCTCTTGCGTGACAATATTTCCATATCCTAAATTATACATGACTCCACTACGTTTATAGTGAGACATGGTCAAATAAATAGAAAATGTTTCATGACAAGATGGGTTAGAGTTCTACAAACATTGAAAATAAATGTATAAAAAGAATAGATAAAAGGTTCAAACTAGGTCTAACTTGCTCAAAGGGATGGATTTGTATCTCCAAAATGGTTTATGCTAAGATTTGGTCAAAATAGAATAATGTCAAATGTCTAACATTAAATGTCTGACATAAACAAAGAAAAGTGAATGAAATAAAAATAATGTACCAAATTCTAAGGTCTAAATATGTTCTGAATAGGTCTAATCTAGGAAAGGTAAAAGTTAATGATATAAAACTTTAGGGAAAGGAATGGGGTATATTAGCATTACAATCCATGGCATTTGTCTACAATTTAATAATTTGTACTTTATGAACAAACATTAACATCCTAGCCACTCCAATGAGTTTTTTCATATGTACAGAAGTGAAAAAGTGCAATGGTTTTGATGAATATTTGAGGTTTTTATGAGAACCACTACTTGATTTGTTTTATATATATCCTAATATCCCATATACATCATCCTCCACCCATATTTCATATGTGTGAAGGTGTGGAAGCAATTAAATCTTCTAGTTTCTTCCCTTTGTAGTCTGCATATAAGTTTTCATGTATTGCAAGGTATTCAAAGTTTGATTATGTAGATGAATGGTGGTTATGATTCTGTAATAGTACATTAGGATCCACTCAAACCTCTATTCATTTATAAACATTCATATGAGCCAAAATCAAGCTAAATAACTCCTTTAAGTCATGTCTTAGGGTGATTATCATAAGAACACTGTGTGACCTATAGATTCAAGCATAAGCCTATGTCACTATAGTGATTGTGAAGGACTCCAAGTCAAGACCAAGTTGACATAAGATATTTCATGTTTCCATATTTATTGCTTTTATCCTTGAGGCCCCTCATTCCCTTATGACCAAGCAGTCTCAGTTTTAGTCCTAAAATGTATAACCCTCACAAGATTGCTTATAAATTCTTATGCAGATTAAAGTTTGATTAGATGTTTAGTGATCAAGCAGAGCCTTGGAGATACTAATAAATCTTGAAGGATACTAGGATATATATAAATACATGGGATATGATTTCAATAGGGGTAGATAGGTTCCATACAGATTCATATAATAGACTTACTCAAAGAGAAGGTGAGAGCAATCAGAGACCTAAATAGTCACCTATAGTTGGTTGTGTGCTTGAGACCATGATAAAGTGGTGTAAATAATAGTTTAGATGTATCCATATACTAAATTAACCTAATGGAACAAGGAGGCACAATCTATTCAAATACTCATACTCACAGTCCTATAAGCTTAAAATCACTTATAGGCAGAGTGTAAGGTGAACATGAATGACTTAAAATGTAAAGGATGTCGAGGTTTGTCAAGAATTATAGAGAAGATTGAGATGTTATCCTTACACATTATGATCTCTTAATCCTCCTTTAAAATCAAAAAGGGGATGTTGGTATGTATAAACCTTTTTTATAGGTGTTAGGCCTAAAAACAATGTACAAGTTGTATATATAGTGGGGTATAGATGATGCTATAAAGAGATTGTTTCTTAATATATAACCCAAGTTACAAACACACCTCTTAAGGCCATGAAGTATAAAATAACACTATTTATTAGTGTTGGTCTTAATCAAAGTTAATTCAATAGGCTCATACACAACCAAGAGGCTTAAATACACCTACATAGTTAGGTGGATCTCATCCACCACTTACAGTCAAAGCAATGGAAAAAATGGATTTAAGACCTAATTAGGTATAAATGGCCTAAAAAAATCCTATACATATTAGTTGAATTTATATATAGACTTAGAATCTATCTGAGGCTAGAGTAATATGAGAGAGAGAGGCCATAAGGTAGATAAGTGTTCCAATTTAGGGACTGCCAAGCTAGTGAGATAAAATGATGGTCTAACCAAGCTAAAAGGGATTAGAGATAATGTGCACATTTGTATAGGTGTCTTAGGGAAATAAGGTGACACAATGAGAGGTTTGGTCTAACAAGTGTTAAAATGTGCACATGTTTGTACAGGTATCTTAGGGAAATAAGGTAACACAATGAGAGGTGTGGTCTAACATGTGTTTTTAAAATGTTTATAATAATTTAAATACCCCATTTCATTATTTTTCTATCTAACCAATGTTTCAATATACCAAGAATGCTTATTTCCACTAATGGCTTAGGTAGACTAGTCACTATACACATTCAGAATGCAATATTGTTATCCATAGACAAAGTCATCATCAAGGTAATGAATAATAAGCATAAAAATGAGAGAATGAGTCTTTAATTATTCCATACAACCATTTTAAATTTTCCAAACAAATTTTCCCTTAAGGGAAGGACTTCAACAATCTAAACATACCTATTAGGCCTAAAAGGGCTCAAATAGGTATGTACCCAAATTAAAGGTTTCTACTTGTTTGGAAGATGATCAAGGCATGAAAACATTTAAAAGTGGGAAAAATAAAATTTTAAGAGTTCATATAAATATTATAACCTTAGTTTAAGACACAAGGAGCACTAAACTAAGTCCCTGAGGTTACTTGAAAAAGAATTCCTAAAAACCCTAAACCTGCTATATGGGAGTATACAAAAGAGAAGACTGATGAAAAACTTGAACTTGAGGGTATTTTTAGGACCTAAAGTTATATTTAATAGTCTCTAAAAAATCCATCATTGGAAATCAATTAGGCATCATATATTACTATCAAAACACTCAGTTTTGATAGTGAGCTATTATCTACAACTAGTCACTTAAGAAAGAAGAGTATAGCAGAGTTTTGGTGATTAGAGTCAGCTTTAAAAGGTTGGATATAAGTGGGAAACAATGTATTATAATAATATTTAATCTTTCCAATTCACTATAGTTTACTTAGACCTTGAAGATTAGTTGAGGACTGTTATGCCTAAAATCCACTTTTAAGGTCTTAAACTCCACCATCACCTTGAAGTGCACTCAAAACCTCATAAGCAGACCCAGGGAATGATTTTTGGCCTAAATTTTAAATTTATTTCAATATGATGTCATTATTGTAAAAGTGTGTTTTTATTGATGTCTAGATGCATCTGGGGAAGATGCATGGTGAGTGGTTTTTGAAGTATGCATGAGTGAAGGTTAGTGTCTAGGTAAGCAAGAATAGTTGAGGCATCAATATGAGGTTGTCAAAGATGATAAATATTCAAGTTTTTTTTCTCAAATTTGTATTTTTTATTATAATTCTTGTGTCAAGGTTTATGTTGCTCTAGTGAAGGATAACTAAGGTAAGCTATCAAGTGCTTGAGCCTAATAGTGTATTGAGAAGGTATGAGTATAAAGATGCCTAGTATTATACATAAATAGGTATGGTGACATATTTATTTGGATTTTGTTAGGTCTTTACAGGATATATAAGTTATATATCATGTATATTTTATGGAAAGGTGTCTTGTGAAGCTTAGTTATGGTGTGCAGAGTCCTTGTATAAAGGAATAAGCTTGGTTGCATGATGAGATAAGATTATAGAAGGATGTTTGAAAGTGTTTAATCATGATATTTATTCTATGAAATAATATTGAGATTATAAGCATGATAGTTAGGTTTGTATAACATGAAAAGAGGCATGAAGGTCAAATGCTTGAGTGACCTAAGACTAGTCATAATATGAAAAGACCTAGTGAGAAGGTTTGATCATGATGTCTTGATGAGATGGATGGATAGAGGAATAAGAGGATATATAAGGTTATTTTATCATTCATATGAGACATGGGAACACTCAATTAAGTCTCAGGGTGAGCCTATATGGGCAAGACCTATAAACCTAGTATGCAATTAAACCACCTTTAGACCCTACTTATCCTAATAAGGCATCAAGAGCTGTTGACAAGACATATGAAGAATGTTTGATAGTGGTTAATCATTATAGGATATTTTATTTCATGTACATAAGGTGATAATAGTTTACACAATGGTTAGAAGGTCATTTTCAAGGCTTAATGTGACATGCAGGTCAAGGTCTAAGCAAGCAAAGAGAGAGAGCATGGCCTAATGAGGTATCAAGATCAGTTTCCAAGGCATGGTGAGTAGGTGAGATTTAAAAAGGATATTTAAGTTTTTTTAATAATTTTCATGAATTTTTAGGTCAAAATTTGAAGGTTAAAGCAAGCAAAAGTATTTTAAGGTCTCT
Organism: Torreya grandis; assembly: GCA_037957365.1. NCBI lineage: Eukaryota > Viridiplantae > Streptophyta > Pinopsida > Cupressales > Taxaceae > Torreya > Torreya grandis. Next base: position 1,438,429 of record JARHVA010002673.1, read on the forward strand.
TGAGTGAACAAGATGAAGAGTTGTCTATTCGAGAAGGTTTTTTAAGTGTTTTTTGGCATATGAGGAATCTTCATGAGGAAATAATATGTTCATGGTATATTTATAATGGTGTCATCTCAAATATATAATCATTTTTATCTATAATGAGGGACCAAGCTTTATGAATGATCGATAAGATTGGAAGATGGTTTAAACCTCAAAACACCCTAACAATGACCCAATGTTGAATATATTGATCAAAAGTGAAAAAAATGGTATAAAATGGATAGATAAATGATTTGAGGATATATTAAACTCTCCAAATATTTTTTAGGTATGATGGTTTGACAAGTGAGTGAGTGAACCCTACAGGAAAAGCCTTATTTCTCATAAATATGGTGTAACAAATAGAGTTAACCAAGTTAAAGAATTCAAATAATTGAAGAAAAATTATTTATACTTGTATCTTATGACCATGGTGGTTTATGATAAAATTATATCCTTCAAGGGTGATAAACTAGTCATACAAGTTGACCTATTGCTAGCAAACCTAATAGTGTAAATAGTGAGAAAACTAGGCAAAAGGAGAAGTTGGTTAGGGATGTGATATCATGGATTTGGGATGAATAAAATTGCATGATTATGTTATTCAAGACCTTTAATACATATTAATATTATATATAATATTTTTATATCATTATCTTTGATAAAATGTTTCTCAAAAGTTGACTTATCTAGTTTTAATGTGTCTATGAGGAGATAGGTCTAGGGATTAGTCTATATGTCTTAAATTTAAAATTAGACCTTAATTTTTTTGAGTTTTGATATGTTTTAAATTTATCTAAGGATAACATTAATTCATAATAAATATTTTAATATGTCTACATAGGTGTTGGAATTCAAATTCATCATGACTATTTTGAAGGTAAACTAGTAGGTATGGGCAAACAAGTTAGAGTGATAAGTTTGATACTGTATGCCATGAATTGATGTATAAAATGCACATTATGTTTTTCTTTACCTTAATTACCTATCCATTATTTTTATAATCTTTAAAATTAGTGTAAGAGGTTGAAAATGTTTAAGCCAAAATGGTTTGTCTGGTTGTGTAAGGAGTATGAGAAAGAAGATCAATAAATTGGTCTACAAGACCAATAGTTACTACTAGAACTCTTGATGTGTGTGTGTGTGTGTGTGTGTGTGTGTGTGTGTGTGTTAGGTTATTATGATTATATTTTAGGATCTTATAAATATATTTAAATTCTTTGAAATTGATGTGTGTGTGTGTGTGTGTGTGTGTGTATTATGTTATTATGATTATATTTTAGGATCATATAAATATATTTAAATTCTTTGAAATTGATTATATAGGTGTTTTAGGTCATTGTTTCCATGATTGTGTTTTGAGTCTAGATGGCAATTCTAAGTGGGATACGTGTAGAGAAGGGTTTGAGTAATTTTGCCTTGATTTATGAGGTCTAATTCACATGGTGATGACCATAATATCATATATATTTTTAATTTGTTATTTTTTTCAATTTTTTCTTGGAAAAGTTGTGTTTATGCTTCAGTTGTTCAAGATAGATTTTTTGTGTATGCATAGGCCTATTGTGAAAAGTGTTTTGATAAGGGGTTCAAGTGGTGGTTGGACCTAAAAGGTGTTGTGGACATAAATTTAAGTTTTATAAGGTATATTTTAGTTTTTTATGATGTTTTCATTATATATTTATAGTTTTTAATAATTTTAAGAAAGATAATGTGTAACATGTTATTATGAAGGCCTAAACAAATTAAGTATCCTTAAGGCCTAAAAGAGAATTTGGCATACTAAACTATGGCCAACCTAAGGTATTGGTTGATTCATTTTTATAACTATTTATAAGACATATTTTAATTTTAATCCAATTCTTCAAATGTATATGGCCAACCAAGGTATGCAAGAGAAAGTAACTTGTATAAGAACAAGGCCTAATAGGCCTAATTATGTGTGAGCGAGTATGAAGTGTGAAAATGAATAAAATAAAATAAACAAGAGTAGAAAGAGGTCATGTAGACTATAAAAATTTTGTCATGAATATTTACCAAGAGTTTTTAGTATTGTTATTAAGGTTTTATGACCTAATCATGTTAATAAGAGGACTAGTAGTACAAAAAAGCCAAGAGGCAGTTTTGAGAAGGATAGAAGTATGTAAGGAGATAAAGAAGTAGACCTTCATCTATTGAATATTGAAATATGGAAAAATATGGGAGGAAAAACTATACTTTTTTAATTGGTTTATTATTTAATATGTGGTTGATTTAGTGATAATTCACTAAGGGAATTGGTGCTTCCTTGCAAGTGGGTGCTTACTAAAGACTATGTCAAGTTGGTGCTTGATAGATTGGGGTTGGTGCTCCAAGTTGAGTGGGTTCTCAAGTTAATTTGAATCATTTTTTTATAAAATAGGTTGTCTAATATGTGGTCAGCTAGTTTTATCCCCATGAGGGTTTCCCACTTATATGATGTGTTCATACTTGTTATGTGTATATTCTCATGTTGTTAGACTAGTTGATATTGCTCATATGATGTTGTTGGTTAATGAATGATTAGAAGATCAATTAAGTGAAAGTAAAATTTTATAATTACATTGATTCAAATCCCCCACTCAATCATTATGATTACAAAAATTTATATCAGATTGGTTCCTTTGAAATAGACCTAATAGCCTAAAGGTTATCCTAAGAAGCACAAGCTTGAATTGTGATGATGATAATGTTTATAATAATAGAAATGATGGTATACCAAAGAATGATGGTATTGGCATAGTTTATTGAGAAGAAAAAGGATGAAAATGTGAGTCATTATTAACTCATAAACTAAGGTGGTATGTTTTATATTATATAATATAAGTCAGATTTGAAAGAACATTAAAAGTATTATTTGACAGCTCAGAAGAATTATATAAAAGCTAGGTCAGAGGTCAAGCCTAAGTTGATAGTCAAGTCTAGAAGGACATTGAAGAATTTTTAGTCTTTTGAGAGTATGGAGATATATGAATCTCCTAAATTTGCATTGATATAGTGCTCTATGGAATAGTTGACTCCATTAGGATTCATGGAGACACTCATCATTAAGAGGAAGTATCATGGATTTTTATTGAGATTTGATAGGTGTTGTATAGGTATAAAGACATGGTGAAGTTTGTTGAGTCTAAGATGGAAGTGTAGTCTTTTGGAATATTATTATATGATAAGTTTTTTGTAATGGTACCAATTTAATTGAGTTATGTTGGTGATATTCTCTATATAATGTTGATTTATATGATGAACAAGTTGTGAAGACAAAGGGGGAGCTTGGCTGCTTTGAATTCTTTATCAAGATAGTAGTTGTTTTGAGACTGGTGTCTAGGTAATAGCAAATTATATTTAGTTGGTAGTAGGTTATGTAAATTCAAATAATAATTTTTCATTAATAAGATTTTTCATAAGTGATGGTTTCATGGAAGACACAGGTCAAGATGTTAAAGGTGTTCAGGTGCATTGGAGGCTTGAGTCTAGTCATGACATGGTAAAAGTATGACAGCAATAATATGAGTGATATCTTAAAAGTGAGATTGTTAAATCATTGTCTTATCTATTTTTTGGTAATCAAAAATTGATATCTAGGAGCATCCTATGAAGATGCTTCTTACATAAGGTGAATATTAAAAGTGAATAGAGATAATTTGCAGAGATTGGGTGCATAAAACATTATCATGATGAGATCTATGCCATGGTGGCTTGAGAAACATGAATAAGAAACCTTGATGAAATAATAACATATAAGATTCCATATGATCATGACATGAGTGATGTTTTCTCCAACATGGATAACTAGATTATTCCCTTGAAATAATATCATTAATTACAGTCACACCTAACTGACATGGTGGATAAGTGTTGATTATAGAGATGTTTTATACTCATGGGCATTTAGTGTGATTAATATATTCATTTGAATATAACCTTTAGGTCATGTATCAAAGGTGTATATGATTAGTATTCCTTATTTGTGTGAGGTGAAGGTGATCAAACAAGATAAAAGTCTAGTAGATAGTGAACTAGGTGTTTTATAGACCTAATGAGTAGTGAACAAATATAATAAGGGTTGTCATGTTGTATATTGATTATATATGGATTATGAAACTCAAATAATATCACAATATATTTTTTCACTATGTGTTAATGGATAATGATAGATTGGGGAGAAGTTATCTGAATGGTCATCATGAGTGGTTGCCATAATTTCTATCATCTAATGCAATTGAGATATAGTATTAGCTCAGGGGGAACTAATTAGATAAATTGATGAACTTCAATATTAGGATTTTATTACAAATAAGGTAAGTAGTCTTGTATAATAATACATATCATACACCAAGTTATCACACTAAACCTTTATATCATAGTTCTCTCCCTTGACAATAGTCTCTTGGTTCATTCTTCAAGCAATGATTTTGAGGTTCACTAGCTCCCATATACTTTTATAGGACTTTATATTTCATATTATCTCCTTACCTTATCCTCTCAGTCACAAACTCTGTGACAACTTCCAAGACTCAATACTTTCCTTTACTCAACTCTGCACACACTTCACATTAGTCCTTGTAACCATTTCACAATCATTAATGCATAGTAGAATCAAAGTACCATTAGTTAAAGAATTAAAAATATTAATTCCTATTTTCCATATTAAATTACACCTATGTATAAATTTTTAAGGCCTAATAATTCTCCTAAGTCCACTTTTTAATTATTACGCCTTTTCAATTAGCCCTTTCTAAGCCTAATTCACCCAAGATCTCAATAATATATACCTATAGACCTATACATAATTTTAAACCATTATAAATAGTTAGGTCACATGATTTTTAGTAATATTACAAATTTTTGGCCTTTTTGGATGGTTAGAATAGGAAATCTAGACAAAACCCTAGTTTAGGGTTATTACTACACTATTACTACCTTAGAGCACTATTAATTTTATTTCCAATGCCTTAGAGTGAATAAAAGATCCAAAATAGGTTTTCAAATATATCTTAACCCTAATAAAGTTTTATAATACCTATATGTCACTTATCTATCCACTGCCATATCTTTTCACTTTCAAATACACTTGACTATTTCAATAAACAACTATCTATAGGATTGTATTCTATATAGATGAAATGAAAATAATTAAAAAGCAAGACCAAATGTTATGGAACATTAAATACATTAAATAAATTTACCTAAACTCCCCCAAATCACTTTATCAATGATTTTAATATCATTCCTTTGTAAAGAACATACTCATAGCCCAATCTTGCAACAACTACTCCAAGAAACAGGGATTAGTTATCTAAATGCTTGTGAACAAAAGATTTTATTGATTTATTATGAATATATAAACCTCAAATGTCACTCATTAAACCTTTAGGATCATTATATATAATCTTCCAACCTTGTTATGAACCATTTTGATAAATACATTTCACCATTAAAGACACACAACACAAGGGTTTGTGTATACATATATCTGAATACCAAATGATTCTATTATCCAACCTTGAAATTATAAACTCAAAACATATTAAAAACTCATTAAATAACATATATATTAATTATAAAATGTCATTTTTTTCCTATCATGAAAAACACATTCAATTGCTATAACAAACTTTATCAGCCCAACAAGGGCCTATATTCCCTTTCTTTAACAGGGAAACTTAATTTCTTGGACTCCTTCAAAGTATTTATTAAATCACACTTAACATTAACCTAAAAACACACTTATAAACAATTCCCATTTTCATTCTTTCATCAATCACAACACATGCAATTATCAACATTAGCAAATGACCTCAAAATAGGGTTTGTATCTATTCACTTAAAATAAGGGTTACAACATTCCCCAACTTTATTCATACAAACTTTATAATAATTATCCACTTATATATATTTAATGTATTATTAATATAATACTCAAAAACTGACTCCACACTCCCTAAAATAATTAATAACTAAATCTTGGCCACATTTTACATATAGAGGTTTCTTGGAACATAACATTTTTGTCTTGATTTTCACACATGACATGTAGAACCATAACTATAGATTAAAGACCATCTAGTGGACCTTCTATATTGTATAAAAACCCTATAAATTTTAACACATCTACCACCATAATTGCACAAAATTCCTTATATAAGGCTTGACATCATTCAAATTTTCAAATAATGCTTTTGGCAGGAAAACCAATATTTCAAATTCTATTCACCTTTGGACTCTCTAGACTTCACAAATGAACTACTTATGATATCTAGAACCTATAAGAAAAATAATAAACCAACTTAAGAAAAAAATGGATCATCTTTTAGGTCCTTATAGGATTCCCCTACATCATACTACCAAGATAAAAATAAATCTTGACATAGGTGTTGTTGATGCACTTGTTATATACTCCTATCTGCTTGCTTTGAACCTCCTCATTGAAGGTGTTTGCTTCTACTTACCTCTCATATAGGTGAACATGTTATTGGGACCCAAATTTAGGACTTATTTGTGTCATCTCCTTGAATATCATACCCACACATGAAATAAAACTATCAAACAAAACATAGTTACTGTTATATTTTCCTTGCTTTGTAGGTGTATACCACTCTTCCTCATTTGTAAACTAATTCATCTTCTCCTCATCTCCATAATCAATAAATTATGCAAGTAGGTACTCTTTTTATTTATCCATGCTCATTTTTCTACCCACTTCACATCACATACAATATGTTCTTGGTTTTTACGTGCCTCACGTTTGTGTTGACTCTTACTTTGTTATTGTGTAACACCACTATGACTGCTCTCTTTCTTCTACACATGCAAAGTTTGTATGCTCATTATCCATATCTCATCTCCTTGAATTGGAATTTTTAATTTTTCATGGGATTATTTCATATTGACCAACTCTTTGACATTCTCTTCTTGTTCAAGTCTTTTTCCAAATATTTCTATTCATCTTCCATTTCTCCTTTAGCTACTTGATCCTTACCTATATTTTCATCACAAAACAACTCATTAGACATAAAATTTGGATCCTTCATGGCTCTCTCTTGGTATGCCTCATTTTACATTTAAATATCCATATTATTCACTTGATTATTATCTTTTCCAAACCACTACTCATCCATCTTAGCGGTAATCTCTATTACCATTCTAATTTTTTCTTTCTCATATGCTTGGCTACCATGCTTTCTTTGGATATCTTTTTGATTGAGCACTCTCATAGGTGTTAGTTATTCATTCTCCCTCATGTCCATATTTATAAACTCACAAATATTCATATCAACCAACTTAAGACAACTTACCTTTACTTTTATTTTGACCAAACCCAAACTTTCAATGGCCTTGATCCAATACTGCCTTGTTGCCATCAGCATTATCCTCTCATTTCTTCTATCTTCATCACCTTTCAATGTGACAAGTATATGTATCTCTTCATGTTTATTGATGCTATATTTATTTACTTTTCCATCATGAAATTCATGCCTATCAAACTATCATGGTCTCCCTAATAATAAATGACAAACATATATAGGCATAACATCAGATAACATTCTATCTCTATATCCTCCAATCTTGAATTCTACCCAACTTTATTCACTTACTAGGAGTTAGTGTCCCTTCTAAACCCATTAAACCTTGTATGGTTGTGGATGTGGCATTATTTTCAATCCCAAATTATTCACCATCTCTAAAGACACAATATTATTAGTGTTACCTCCATTAATGATTGGATTATAAACCTTACCTCTTATTTTGCATTTGCTCTTGAATAAACTCCTCCTTTGGGATGGCTCTTTGACTTGATTTATCTACTAAAATAGTATTCTTCTCATGAGTAAATACTCATTTATTTATTTCCTTCTTTCATCATTACTATGTTATTGCATACTTATGCTCATATTCATTGGACACTCTGTTGCCTTATGTCCCTCTCTATGACAATGCCAACATTGTCCTTGAAATATTTGTCTTTGTCCATGTCTCATAGGACCTTATTATCTTCTCATTATTCCATCTAAAAATGGTGTAATATACCATGCATGGTGTTTTACTCCCATGCCTTCTTTAACTACTACTACATACACTTATGGTCTCTCTTGAACCACCTCTTCATTTCCTCTCTCACTTATCCTTGGCTGCAATGGAGTTACTTGACCTTGTTACCTATCATCTCTTTCTTCTCTCTCTATTTTTTCTCTTTTTATCTCTATATAAGAGCATCCTCAATATCCTCCACCTTAAAAACCAATGGAACAATCAATTATGTCACTTGATCCACTATTTGTTTGACCAAATCATCATCCCTGTTAATTCTCTCTATGGAACATTATTCTTTGTTCCTTGTCCTGCACTTGAATTTAAAACACATGATGTTAAATCTTTGAAAAAACCTCCAAGAATATTTTACTATATATTATACCAAAATGATGCATATAATACACCAAGTTATCACACTAAACCTTTGTATCATAGTTTTTTCCCTTGACAATAGTCTCTTAGTTCATTCTTCAAGCAATGATATTGAGTTTCACTAGTTACCATATAATTTTTCTGGATTTGATATTGTGTATTAGGGTCTCTTTAACCCTCTCCTCTTATTCACCAACTCTACCACAACTTCTAAGACTCAAGGCTTTCCTTTACTCAACTCTACACACACTTCACATTAGTCCTTATAACCCTTTCATAATCATTAATGCATAGTACGGTCAAAGTACCATTAGTTAAATAATTCAAAATTCTAATTCATATTTTCCCTATTAAATTACAATTTTGTATAAATTTTTAAGGCCTAACAATTCTTCTAAGTCCACTTTTTAACTATTAGGCCTTTTCAATTAGCCCTTTCTAAGCCTAATTCACCCAAGATATCTAGAATTTGTACCTACAAACCTGTACATGCTCTAAAACCATTATAATTATTTAGGACAAAATAATTTTAGTAATATTAAAAAAAAATGTCCTTTTTGGATGGTTAGAATAGGAGATATAGACAAAACACTAGTTTAGGGTTATTACTACATTGTCTCTACCTGAGAGCACTATAAATTTGATTTCTAACTCCTTAGAGTGAATAAAAAATCCAAAATAGGTTTTCAAATCTAACTTAACCTTGATTAATTTTTATAATACTTTTATGTCACTTATCTATCCACTATCATATCTGTTCACTTCCAAATACACTTGACTGTGTCAACAAACAACTATCTACATGACTGTATTCTATATAGATGAAATAAAAACACTTACCAAGAAAGACAAAACATCAGGTAACCTTAAATCCATTAAATAAATTTACTTGCATTATCCCAAATCACTTTATCAATGATTTTAATATCACTCCTTTGTAAAGAACATACTCACAACCCAATCTTGCAACAACTACTATAAGAAATAGGGGTTAGTCATCTAAATGCTTGTGAAAAAAAGATTTTATTAATTAATTATGAATCTCTAAACCTAAAATGTCACTAATTAAACCTTCAATAAAATTTTATATAATATTACAACCTCATTATAAACCATATTGACAAATACAGTTCACCATTAAATACACACAAACTAGGGGTCTGTGTATACATATATCTGAATACCAAATGATTATATTATCTAACCTTACAATTATAACCTCAAAAAATATTCAAAAATCATTAAATAATATATATAATAATTATAAAATGTCATTTTTTTACCTATCATGTAAGACACATTCAATTATTATAACAAACTTTATCAGCCCAATAGGGGCATGTATTCCCTTTCTCTAACAGGGAAACTTACTTGCTTGGACTCCTTCAAAGTCTCTCTTCAATCACACTTGAATTATATTAAAACACACTTATAAAAAAATTCCATTTTCATTATTTCATCAATCACAAAACATGCAATTATCAACAACAACAAATGACCTCAAAACAGGGTATGCATCTATTCACTCAAAATAGGGGTTACAACATTCCCCAACTTTTTTCATATAAAATTGATAATAGATATCCACTAATATATATCAAATTTAATATTAATATTCTACTCAAAAATTGACTCCACACTCCCTAAAATAATTCATAACTTAATCTTGTCCACCTTTTCCACGTAGAGGTTTATTAAAATAATATTTTGGTCTTGATTTTCACACAACATGGCATGAAGAACCATAACTATATATTAATGACCATCTAGTGGACCTTATATATTATCTAAAAGCATTATAAATGTTAACACAACTTCCACCTTCATAAATTTCACAAAATTCCTTATCCAAGGCTTGACATCATTAAAATTTTCAAATAATGCTTATGGCAGGAAAACCAATAATTCAAATTCTATGCACCTGTGGACTCTATAGACTTCACAAAGGGACTACTTATGACCACAAGAACTTATAATACAACTAATAAAATAAATCAAGAAAAAAATGGGTCATATTTGGGGTCCTTATAAGATTCCCCTACATCATATACCTCAGACCATTTTTAAAATATCTTTGTCAAATAAGAACAAATGAGATAATATAGTGAGTTTGAGTCATATCAGTCATGTCAAGGACAAGGTGTATGATTTTATAATCTAATTTAATTTTTAGGAAGTATGAATTAATTAAGGGGGATTATTTTATTATGATGCTTCATAACATGCATTACAAAAGGGTGTCATTATAAATGCCATTTTGTATAATACTCTTTATCATTAATGTCAAAGGGGGACAAAGTTCAAGAAGGAAGGTTGACCAATTTGGGGAAGATGTGAGTGATCAGTGATCAGATTGTAGAATTTTTTTCCATCAATGATAAAGGAGGATTTTTTTGTCATAATTTTTTCATTGATGTCAATCTAATGTCATTAATGTCAAAGTGTGTTTTCATTGATGTCTAAATGCATCTGATGAAGATGCATGGTGAGTGGTCTTTAAAGTATGCATGAATGAAGGTTGATGTATAGGTAAGCAAGGATAGTTGAGGCATCATCATGAGGTTGTAAAATATGATCAATGGTCAATGATTTTTCTCAATGTTGTCTTTATTTTTGTAAGTTTTGTGTCAAGATTTATGTTTCTCTAGTGAAGGATAATTAAGGTAAGTTGTCAAATGCTTGAGCCTAATAGTGTAATGAGAAGGTATGATAATAAGGATGCCTAGTTTTATGAATAAAGAGGCATGGTGTCACAATTATTTGGATGTTATTAGGCTTATAAAGGCTATACAAGTTAGATATCAAGTATCTTTAAGAATAAGGTGGATTGTGAAGCTTAGTTATGGTATGAAGATTCATTGTGTAAAGGCATAAGCTTGGTTTCATGATGAGATAAGATTGTATAAGGATGCTTGATAATGTAAAATAATGAGAGCGATTTTATGACATAAGAGTGATATTATGAGCATGATAGTGAGTTGTTGAGAACATGAAAAGAGGCATGAAGGTCAAATGCTTGAGTGACCTAAGACTAGTCATAGCATGAAGAGACCTAATGAAAAGGTTTGAACATAGTGGATTGATGATATGGATGCATAGAGGAATAATAGGTTGTATAAGGTTTATTTATAATGAATATGAGGTATTCAAACACTTAGGTAAGTCTCAAGGTGAGCCCACATGGGTAAAACCTACAAACCTAGTATGCAACTAGACCACCTCTAGACCCTACTTGACCTAATGAGGCATCATGAGTTATTGACAAGAAATATTAAGAATGTTTGATAGTGGTTAATCATGATAAGATATTATATGTCATATACATAAGTTTATGATATCTTGGACAGTGGTTATAAGTTTAGTTTTAAGGCCTAATGTGACTTACGAGTATAGGTCTAAGTAACCAAAGAGAGAACATGGCCTAATGAGGTATCAAGATCCATTTCCAAGGCATGGGTGAGTAGGTGAGCATTGAAAAATGTGATTCAAGTTTTTTTAACTATTTTCATGAAGTTTTAGGTAAAAATTTGAAGGTTAAAGTAATAAAAAAGTGTCTTAAGATCTCTCAAGTGCACAAGATGAAGAGTTGTCTACTTGAGAAGGTTTTTCAAGTATTAGTTGGCATGTGAAGCATCTACATGAGGACATAATTTTTTCATGGTATATGGGTAAGGATAATATATCAAATATTAAACCTTTGGTTTTTATAATGAGGGACTAATATTTATGAATGATCGTTAAGACTGGAAGATGGTTTAAACCCTAAAAATGACATGATGTTGAATATATTGATAAAAAGTGACCATAATGGTATAAAATTACTATATAAGTGATTTTATGTTGTATTAAACTCTCCCAAGCTTATCCAAGTATGATTACTTTAATAGGTGAGTGATTGGACCCTATAGGAAAGACTTTGTTTCTCATAAATTTCGTATAGTAGAAAGAGTTGACCAAGTAAAAGTATGAAAATCATTGGAAGAAAAATACTTATAATATTATATTATTACCATGATGTTAATTTATTATATTCTATCTCTCAAGGGTGTTAAACTAGTCATACAAATTGACCTATTATTGGCAGGCCTAATAGTGCAGATTGTGAGAAAACTAGGCAAAAGTGACAAGTTGGTTAGGGATGTGTTATCATGGATTAGGGATGAAAAAAAATTTATGAATTTTTTATTAAATACCTATAATACATTTTAATATTGTATATAATATTTTTAGATCATTTTATATGACAAAATGTTGCTTTGAAGTTGGCTTATCTAGTTCTGATGTGCCTATGAGGAGAGAGGTCCAGAGATTGGTCTATATGTCTTATATTTTCCATTATAATTTATTTTTTTTATGTTTGGAGATGTTATAAATATATATATAATGGTAATATTCATGCATATAAATTATTTTAATGTTTTTACACAATTTTTTTAATTTAAAGTCATCATGACTATGTTTGAAGGTAAACTTGCAGGTCTATGCAAGAAAGTTGGAGTGATGAATTTGAAACTATATGAAATGAATTTATGTATAAAATTCACATTATTTTATTTTTTATTAATTTAATTAACTATAAATTATTTTTATAATATTTTAATTTAGTGTAATAGTTTGAAATGTTGAAGCCAAAATGGTTTGTCTGGCTATGTAAGGACTATGAGAAAAAAGGTCAACAAATTGGTCTACAAGACCAATAGTTTCCACTATAAATTATGATATAAATATTTTAGTTTGTTATAATTATATTTTAGGATCATATAAATAAATTATAAGTTTATTAAAGTTATTATATAGGTGTTTTAGGTCATTATTTACATGACTATGTTTTGAGGCTAGATGGTAGTTCTGAGTGGGCTACTTGTAGATTAGGGTTTGAGTAATTTTACCTTGAATTATGAGGTATAATGCACATTTTTATGACCCTAAGTTCATATATATTATTTATTAATGATTTTTTCCATGTTTTATTGTCAAATTTGTGTTTATGCTTCATTTGTTTAAGATAGATTTTATATATATGTACAGGCCTATTATGAATAGTGTTTTGAAGTGGTGGTTGAAACTAAAAGGTGTTTTGGACCTAAAGTGAAGTTGGATAAGGTAAATTTGAGTTTATTATTAGTTTTTAATTGTGTATGTATATTTTTGAAGCATTTTAGTTTTTAATTTCGTACTCTAATGAAAGCCTAAACAAATTAAGTCTCCTTAAGGCCTAAAAGAGAATTTAGTCTATTAAGCTATGGATGACCTAATTTATTAGTTGATTCATGTTTTTAACATGTTATAATACCTATTTTAAGGTTAATCCAATTTTTAAAATGTATATGTTTGACCAAGGTGTGTAAGATCAAGTGACTTGTATAAGAACAAGGCCTAATAGGCCTTATTATGTGTGAGCAAGTGTGAAGTGTGCAAATAAATAAAAGAGATTAAAGAGGAGAAGAAGGAAGTCATGTGGACCATCATAGGGGTGTCATGAATATATACCAGGAGGTCTGATTATGGATATTAATGTCAGATTACCTAATCAAGTCAAGAAGAGGGGTAGTAGAGTAAAGAAGCCTATAGGCAATTTTGAGAGGGATAAAAGTATGTAAGGAGATAAAGAAGAGGACATTCATCTATTGAATTGGCCTAGTAAAACTACTAGGTCAACCAAGAGAAATGAAATTTGGCATTGAGGGGATAATAAAGTGAGCCAACACAAGATATTACACCATATAATTTATGAATTGAATGAGGCAGGTGCACAATAATGAACATAATGGAGGAATGAAGGTAGTTTCTTGACTTGGTCATATACTCAAAAGGAGGAGTATGTACTTTTATATGCTTTATGATGGCCTTATTATGCCTCATTCATGTTTTAACTACCAATAGTAGTTAAGTTACCTAAATAGGGGTGTAGTATGCTTTAAGATGAGGTTGAACAAGTCAACCACAGCTACCACTACCCCACTTCAACCTTTAAGGAGTCATTAAAGGGTCTCAATGCATGGAGAGTCAGCTAGAGGACTATGTAACTATTTTGTAACTACAATAATGAGCTAAATATGGTTATTAATGACTCATTATTTTCTCCTCCAATCCATCCTCCCCCTCTTTCTCTTCCCTTTCTATTATATACTCAGGGTTTTATGCCTTAATTTATATCCCTCTCCTAGATATGAGGAAAATCTACCTAGTTTTATATTTTTAATCTTATTTGGAATGATCAATAAACTATTGCATTTTTTTCATGGTGATGTATAGTGTGTTTATATTTTTTATACTTACAAATTTGATGGATCTCCCTCTCTTTTAGGTCCTTGTTCACATATATAGAAATAAGGTGTCTTATGTAGGTTATGTGGTGTGTAAAAGTGTTGGTGATATAGTTTAAAGTGTGACATGATTGGTTATAGTCTCATAACATACCTTCTTGCCATGACCTTTGCATTCTAGTTACCTACTATAGCTTCCACATGAAACATTTTTACATAAGAGCTCATGAACATGATTTTTTAGCTTTTTTTTAGTCCACTAGTGTTGTTAGGAGTTTAAATTGAGTGGATGGATGAATCATATAGGTACAACACCACCCCTTAGATTAAATTTCCATTATTTAATTTATATGTATTTTCGCCCCAATAGTAGTAGGTTTTAGTGATCTTGAGCCAAATTTATGTACTAGGGGATCTATCCCCATAATCTAGAGGTTTGGTCTAGTTATAAGGTCACCCACAACATTTATACCATTCCCATGTTAGTCCAAGTTTGAAGTATGTCTGAACAACCTCTTTCATAGGGTGCAACTTGGGTTGATAATAGATCCCTCATGAACTCTACTGACTGACATTAAAGACCATAATGGCCTTGAATTCTTTTACCAAATAATTGATAATGTGGCTCAATAGACCACCATAATTTCCACTCCAAATGTAATCTAAAATCAAAAAAAAATAGTCACATAAGTAGTCCCAATAGGCCTTCTATGGCCTTCACCAAACATTTTTTTAGCATTTGCCTATGGTTTGGCTGATTTAGCTCACTGAAAAACCAAATGACCAAACAAAAATAATTTAAATCTATTCAATAAGATGACCTTAGGATTTTTTTAGTCTTGACCTAATTTCTAATGAAGTTAAAAAA
Source organism: Torreya grandis (assembly GCA_037957365.1). Lineage (NCBI taxonomy): Eukaryota > Viridiplantae > Streptophyta > Pinopsida > Cupressales > Taxaceae > Torreya > Torreya grandis. The sequence continues at coordinate 1,454,008 of JARHVA010002673.1, forward strand.
CCAAAAGCTTGGAATGCCATGATTAAAACAAATCAAAACTAATGAAGACCTCATGATCTAGTCATGGTCCCCTCCTCTAACATATCAACTTCAAGTTTTCAAGACCTTCAATCACCAACTCAAATCCATATAAAAATAATTATAAACAAAACTAGCTCAAAACATCTAGTAAAGTCTGATGCACTTGTTCCCAACATAGACTAAATTTCAAGTTTTACATAATCTCTTGACTCTCCAACAAGGCATGAAAAGTGCATCCAAGTTTTTAATTGTTCCACTTAATGTCAAAGGAAAATAACAATACAAAATTAATTACCACAATAGTCATGAATCTAGGCCAAGTAATAAAATATAGTCAAAGACTTAATGTAAAACAACTTTTCTCATTAGCGAAATGAATAAGTGAATGCAATAGTCAAAAATGAGTAGACAAGATAAATCTCTAATCTCTCAACTCAAAATATTAATAACTCAATTTTTACCCTTATTGTACCCTCTATTTCTAAGTACCAAATCCAACTAGCTCCTTTTCCTTTTCCTGTAATCATCATAAAATACATCAGTAGTATCTGAATGGAAAACTAATATCAATCATGACAAGTAATTTTCAATTGAATTTACATCCATCAATTCTATAATGAAATAAATCAAATCATCCATTATAATATAAACATGTCCATTATACAACATATAATAATATCTCAAAATAGAGTCTTAATTATATCCAAGTATAGTTCAATAGCTACCAACACAACTAAGAAATACTCCAAGCAGTAAACAAATGTGCAAAAAATAGTGTTATAAACATAAAATAGAGCACACAAATTGAGGTCATGCCAAGTGACATATTCAAATGTCCAAATATCGAATAAAAGTTATGGGGGCATAATAAATGGATCATATTAAAATTCTCAAATAGGAAATACTATCCAAAAAAATAGAAAGTAATGAACACATTCAAGGAAGTGCATAAATTAAATCAAGGAATATAGGCAACCAACATGAACATAGCATATTAGTTTCTAAATATATGTGTTTGAAAAATGTTAAGCTCATAGAAAATCAAGTACACTATGAAAGGTATAAGCATGGATATAGGCATGTATAAGTATATAATCTCAAACATGATAATGGAAAGTTATCAGAGAATAATAGACCATAGGGTTATCATGAAAAAAGAAGTAGATTCCCCTAATATACTTATGACATGAGTGGAGAGAAGACCCAACATCTATATGTGCATATATCATGTATCAGGGTATACCTGTAACATACTCAAATGAAGCATGAAAAATATGTGTATATAGGAAAGGAAGGATATGGTATCTAATAACATAGAGCAAATAAAATATGTATAATAAATATTACAAGGAAAATTTTGAATATTTTTTGTAATTTTGATTTTTTTGAATGTTTTTGTATTTTCTTGAATATTTGATTTTTTTGTATTTTTGTAATATATGAAAAAGGCAAAGTCTATCTAATTTCCCCATCTAAGGGATGTTCATCTATAATTTATCTAAACTCTAAATATAGTGAATTAAACTGGTGATGTTTCCAAAGAGCCTATATATATGTCGAGTCAAAAATCAAAGAATTGGTAACACTATGTGGATATAATGCACCTTTGTAAATTTTTCATGTAGACATCCAATTCCTAGCACCATTGTGTTAAAATTATCAATCTTACTCAAAAATTTTGAAAATGCATAATTTAGACCAAAATCACATAAACACACTAAATGGTTTGAGCTTGTCATACACAAGTACTAATTTAGAATAATGTATCCCTAAATGGGGAAATGCATTTTATGTGATTATTAACTTTTTTGAAATAATTTTGATTCAAAATGGTAAAAATGCATTTTAGTGCTATGGATCACTCTTTTCTTCTAATTCAAAAGCACAAGACATGTGCATATATTATTTTGTGTTGATAACATCCTAAATAGGATATTTGTCTATACGCAACTAACATCACCTTTTAATTCCTCTCCAATAAAATTATGACCCAGTAATATGACATTCTGACCAGTTTAGATTAATTTGTGTAACCATTTTCTAAATAATTGCATAAAAATTAATTAATCTCACTTAGGCAAATTAATCTAAATTAAGAGTTTAAGTATGAATTCCATGGAATTAATTGAATATTTATTTATTAGAAATTGATTTTTAATATCTGCATCATCAAATGTCATCATTTATGGGGTGGTATCCATAAGCCATAAATACAACAAATATCAGGTTTAAAGCCTCCCATGCCTCTTTAATTCCCCTTCTTCCCAAACATTTATGAGGGTAGTTATGGATTAATTCTCTAATATTGGATTAATTCATGGCCACACATATTGATCTCAATATGGATGGTCATGGTTGATTCAGACCAAATTTAAAAATCTATAAATATGAGGACCAAGACCACCATTTTTAAACTTCATTTATGTAAACTTATTATGTATAATTCTCTCCACAACCTTTCTTTGTGTGGTGTTTATAGTTCTTAATTTACAATAGGATAGCTTCAATATAGGTATAAATTTGATTTCATATTATGAGCCTAGTTTCATTTATGAGCAAGAGATGATGGAAGAGTTTTGCCTTGCATCATTGACAATGACTTGAGCACCAAATCAAGGGGAAAATCATGTTTTTGAGCCACATTTGGATAGTGGGATGCTCTCGGGAAGGTATTGTGTATGTGATTTATTTCAATTGTTCTTAATTATCATTTACAAAACCCTATCGAAGGAGTTGGCTTAGCTTGTTATGATATTATGCATTTTCTTGAGTTTTCATGATTCATGCTTGATCTAACTATATTTTTAATTCATCTCTACATCTTGGCATGCTCAATGAGACCATGCATCCCATTCAATCAAGGAATAAATTTTTTCAATCGTATATTTACTTCAAATTAATTAAAATTACTTAAAAATCAAATTTGTCTCATTATTTTCCTATGTTTTTGAAATTTTTGTTAATACATAGGTCACACAATGACTGATATCAGTTATGTGTAATTGGAATCGGTCCTAACTAACCAGCATTAGTTCTATTATAGGTAATAACATGGATAAAAATTGGTTTTTTAAAGCTTTCTTCAAAATTACAAGTTGTTATTTTGAGTTTTAAGTCTCTGTTTGAACATATATTTCATGATCTATAGATTTGTTAGAGTTTTTATTCTAATTTGGGCTAATTAGTGTTTTTTACAGAAAAAAATTACCTAAGGGTTCATAGGTGATTGATATTGGTCTTTATCAACCAACATCAGTTCTTTTATGACTGGTATCGGTCTTGTTGTAACTGGCATCAATTATTGTTGACCGATGTCGATCTATATGTAAGAAAAACATAAAACCCAAGAACAAGATTTCAAGTCTTGCATGTTTCATTGATAAAAGTGATTTAAAATAAAGGGGAACTCTCTAAATTTTGTAGGAACTGTGTGGAAAAGATCCAAATTTGAACATGCTTAAATATTTAAAATTTACATTTGGTGCTTAAAACGAAGTTAGATGGTTTATTTGATTATTTTGTGAAGTTTTTCAAAGTTTTTGCAACTAAGGCCAAGGGTCCAAGAACTTCATTAAACATTTAAAAATTGGTGCATAAAATTTACACTCACATAGATTGTAAAGTTTTTGAAAGTGTGTAGTTTTATGCTAAATCAATTATTACTTTTTTGTTTTTTTATGTGTAGAATGAAGAGTGCATGTAGGTTGTCCCCTTTAAGAAACTTGGGTAACCAAAAGTGTCTTTTCATTGTGATTGTGCCTTTGTCCAAGTCATGAAAATAAATTTATCAAGGCTCTCACCAAAACCCATATGGTTTGTGTGATCTAAAAACAACCTTTGAAGTCTTTTCACTTAGTTTTATTTTATGAAACTTGGCTTGTGAGGGGAAGTTCATAGCTTATTCATGAGTTATTTAGGGAAGATTTGACCTGAGGTTTCATCTCATTCCATTGTTTCATCCCCACTCCATCGTAAGGTATATATATTTAGGGTGACCCTATGGGACATTTACTTGAGTGATTAATCAAACTCCATTAGTGCTAATCCAAATTAGACCATAGGGATAATTTGAACATTGTACTACATTCATAAATTGATAGATACAATGGTTGTGAAAAGGATAAGACCTTTTCACAATAAGCTAATTTATTTACATACAATTGGCATGAATCATCTCTAATGTTATCCATGTTTGGGATCATCTAAATGATTGAAAATTTAAGTTTTAGAATAACCCCACTTGTCATGGACATATTGTTAATGCAAGGAGAGTATCCCAAAGTTCCATGTCACCATACAATATCTTGGGATAATGGTGGTGTAAAAACCATACTACTTCATGAATTTTAATTTTTGGATTAAAACTTAAAATCCTCCCAAGAGTACATATGTAGATGGATTTTAACAAATATGAAGCAACTTTGTTAGTTTAGGTCTTAGGATGATTTACTTAGTTGTATTTAGTATTTTTATTTTACTTTATTGGTCTTGATTTGAGTCTAAAACTTGTTTGTAAACAACACATCATAACCAAACACATTTTTTATCCACCATTTATTGAACAAGGAGGTGTTATGTTGGTCAAATAAAAATCATCTTTTACCTTGTTCAAAACCTCAAACTAAAAACATTGTGTTTGTCTTATCTAAGTAGAATTATTACGCTACCCATTTGAGTCTAGATTATTTTGAAAAAATCTTTAAGTCCTTCACTTTTATTTCAAATTTAGAATCTCACCTTTCTAAGTTTTAGGTCAACGTGTTAATTAGTTTTTCCATTTGTACTTGATTTGAGTTAACTTGGGTTTAATTTCCCATTTGGATTGAAGGCCATTTATAGACTCATCATAATTTGATCATTGTGAACTTAGGTTATCTTGCATATCGCTTATGCTCTAAGTTATAGAACTCATTTTATTCTACCTTGTAATATTATGTGGTAGTGTTGTGATGCCTATTTGATTTTAGTTTTATACTTATGAATTCTTTGTATTTTTACATCTTGAGTTTCTTGGTTCGCATTATCACCTTCCTAATATGAAGGGCTTTCTTCTAGTTTTATAGTAGTAATTCATTTAAGTTGAACTATATATATGATATTGATGTATCTCTAAATCTACATTTGGTTTACTAGTTTACATTATAGGTTTTTGAGTTATCATACCCTCTTCTAATTTATATGATTTCAACCCTACCCAAGGTTGAGTAATTTCTTGGACACTTCTTATAATTGTGTGGTACTACGTGACATTCCTTTTTATTATACTCTCTTTTGCCTTGTCACTTGTTTGTATAAAATCAAATACACCTTTTTTAAACATTTGAAAAGCATTTTGCAAACCTTTCCAAACATAGAGAACAAATTTCTATGCATGACTCAAAGTTACACTCATAGTGGGGTCTCGTATGGCCCTATTAATAAGGAGTATTATTATGATGGATAGGATAATTCTATGGTCTTTGAGTACATTCCCATGGCTATAGGATCTAAGGAAGATTATCTTGAATACCAACCCCAAGAGGATAAGGATGAAACCATCCTAAGGTTGATTGAATCTGGTGCTAGGTTACCCTTGAACTTTCCTATGGAACAATTACATACCTTAGTTAGAGAAGGAGAGAAACAATGAGAACAATCCCTTACACACATTAAAAAAAAAAAAACATTAATTATTCTAGTAAAGGAAAGGAAGTGATTATAGATTCAAAGCCTAATGATCAATATCTTGTCACCAAGATTATAAAGATAAATCAATTAATGCAAAACAACTTATTGTGGACTTGACTGACTCTTTAGTTTCCACTTAAATCGATAATGATGATTACAAAGAATAAGGGAATGTGGTAGAACCAATGCAATAAAATTTATTTGAGAACATAACCATAATGGATCAAGGTTTCTCAATCGAACACAATAAGCCTCGAGAGGTTCTGCAACATGCTTCACTAGACATAGAGCATACTTTTCTCAATCATCAAGAGCCTCTTGTCCCTTTGAAGAATTAAGGACCAAAACACTCAGTATGTATTGAGTAGATTGTTCAAAATAATTTGGATATTTCATCTTGACCAACATGTACTTTAGTGAATAGACCATGAACTCCCCAAAATTAATAGAACACATATAATTCAAAGCAACAAATTTTAGGAAATATTTATTAACCCAGGAATCAAAGACTCATTTATTTGACTCAAGGATAAAATCAAAAAAAAGTCATGGATCATAGGGTGAATATCCCTAAAAAATACATTCAATAGGGACACATACCACCCCAATATAATTATGTTCTACCCATGAATGTACCAAAAATACAAGAGTGGAATTCCATGAAATAAATTGTGTCATGATTGGAGATAGAAAATAGAGTAATGAAGTAAAAGTTTGATGAGATATGTCCATATCCAGTTGATTTTATTATTCTCCAAGTCCCATTTACATCTCATTTTAAGTCACCTAAATTTGACAAATATAAACGAAAGGGTGACCCTCGTGAACACATTCAGGTATTTTTTGTGTTATGCCAAGAGGTAGCTTATAGTAGCATTTATTTTATTCACTTATTCCCATAAAGTTTAGTGGGATAAGCTTTATATTAGCTACTTAAGTTACCCAAAGGATAATTTATGAATTGGAATGACCTATCTAAAAATATTCAACTATTTCTCATATAATATTGAACATGAATTGACTATTGTTAATTTTTACAAAGCCAAACATCATGATGGTGAAAGCTTTGCAGCTTATCTATAGTGATAGAGAGAATTAGTTGGTTGCTTTCAATATAATTTGATACATACATAGTTGGAAAACATTTTTACATAGAATTTACACCCTGAATTAGCACATAATCTACAACCTATTTACACAAACACAATGAAGAAATCATAGAAAAGGGTGTCCATATTAAGAAGGATTTTATTACCAAAGGCCTTGTCAAGATTTACATGTAGGGTCAAACATAAAATCAAACCTAATCAATAGTCCAAATTTTTATGCAAGATAAACCTAAGGGGTTTAATAAGAATAATAACATGGTAAAAAATAGAGTAATGAAAATAAGACATGTACAAATGATGCAAGCTCCATAGGCCCTGAATTTGAAATTAGCTCCCCCTTATCCACCAGCCAATTTATAAAGAGTCCCTCCACAAAGGGTATTTAATAATAATTTTAGAGTATTTAGTAAATTTTGAGAACATATAGAGGTAGTATTAAAAAATCTTATAGAAGATAACTTGATTGTATGGCCTATACCAAGGCCATTTCCTCAAAATCAACCCAAACCCAACTGGTATCAAGAAAAAAAATTGCAACTTCCATGATGTTGTTGTTCATAGTGCTTATTATTGTGTTTAGTTTTGGCACCTTATTAAATATTTAATTTAGAGTGGAAAATTTGAGATTAAGCTTACTCATAGGAAACTAATCAGGATATGAGCATCTACAAAGATCTATTCCCTCAACATAATTAACAAATGCCAACCAAAAATTAGAACCAAGGATAGAATCAATGACAAAATCAAGGTCAAAATCATAACCAACATGATCATAATTAGGATCATAATATCCATGCTAATAACCTAGGTTACAACAATATGCCTTATGACTATAAAAACACTATAGGATTCATTTTTTCAAACCACATTGCCACTATTACTATTAAATCTTGAGTCATCCCATGTTGCTCAAAGTGCTAGACCCATTGTTATAGGATTAACACCCTATGCATGCAATTCTATTGTGCCTCCATTTACATGGGTTACTATTTATAGACCCCATCTTTCCTCTAATTATAATTGTTCCTCATCAACTCAAAATTGCTCAAATATAACTAGATGCCTACAAGTCACTCTCCAAGACCCTTTTCCTTCATCTTTTAATTATAATGACTCCTTTCTACCTCTATATTACATAATCATAACTATATTCTCATGAGTTACTCTTTAGGTCCCTTTGTCATCTTATTCTACTGAACCCAATGTGAACATTGTGCCTTTAGATCCAAAGGTAAACATTATCCCAACTAAGGTTAAACTATCTCATCCTACTATTAAAAAGCCTTATAGTCTATCAGACTAAGTAAGTAAAACCCCTATGAAAATTTCCATTTTGGATCTCTTGTGCACATCTAAAGTCCATATAACTATTTTAAACAACCTTCTTCAATAATCCATTATTTCCAATGATATTAATCCTCAATAATCAAACACTAATGGGACATTTGTCTTAATTTTGATAGGTCACATTTGACAAAAAAGACATATCCACTCTTGATCCCAGCCATAATAACCCATTGTATATTAAGGTCATAATTAAAAACCATAAGATCAAGAAGGTTATTATAGATAATGGTTCAATGTTAAACATAGTGTCCCTCAAACTGGTATAGAGATTAGGCTACACTATGAAGGACATTTAGCCAGAGATGATCACCATAAGGGCTTATGATAATGTAAAGAGGGAATATTTTGGTATCATTTGTTTGTCAATCATTATTGGGACTATTTCCCATCACATATTATGGATATTGAGTTGTCTTATAACATACTTCTTAGTCATATTTGGATCCATGAAGTACAAGTCATTCCATCCACCTTACATCAATGCCTTAAGTTTCCCCATGATGGGATCGAGGTTACTATTCCCTCCAATCTCCAACCTTATCATTATTACAAACACCTTTAGGTTGAGTTCTATAATTATAACTATTATCTTGGTTCTAAATTTATTACAAATAAGAAAAAGGAAATAGTTTTGTATCCACTAAAATCCAATTATATCAACCCTGGTGACCTTACCTTCACTTCAACTAATCCATTTCTCATAACTCTTGTAAAATAGGTTATTATAGAAGATGTGGGCATTTCCACATACCATCTTAAGGACACCTTCCATGTTGATAAGTTTTTAAAGTCTCCCAAAACATTTGGTAAACCCAAACCTTCCAAAAGCCCTAATAGACACAAATTGGTTTGGTAATAGAAGAAAGATACATGAAAATCACCTATGCTATTTAAACCTGCTACTTCACCAAAACAAGATCAAGAGACTCTCCCTGAAGGAGAATAGTTATATTTTGATGGCATTCTTGATTGCTTTTAGAATCCAAAATATCCTATCCCTAATCAAATCATAAATTTTTTTAATTATATAAGAAAAGGCATTGGTCCATGAGCACTAGGAATCCTAGAACCTTTATTAGCTAGTATACCTAATTTGAATCATGGTCTTGGATTTATACTTTTTAGGGGTGACCTCATGAGTTTCAATAGTGATTCTTATAAATCAACTAGTGATGAGACTCTTAGAAGTGACATAGCAGCCCATTATAGCCTTTTTGATGAGCTTGTTGACATGAATCTATTTGATTCTAATGTTATTATGACCATAACCCTTCATTATTCCCTATGTCTTTGCCATCCCAAACTTATTAATTAGGACCAGTAAAATTTGGTCATACATCTTAATGAATTTCAAAATGAAGAATCAATTATAGAATACATGGGCCTTAGTTATGGATTTCCCATTGGTGATCATAAACAAGGATTTTATTTTTCATTGGATCCTTTTGCCTTCTTTGAAGAGCAGGCAAACTTTCTTGGTCATGAAAAAGATAAAACATCAAGATCTTTGAGTGAAAACCTCTTTGAGGCACTCGTTGATCAAGAAAAAATTAAATAAAAAGACAAGCCCTTGAGTGAAAACCTATTTTAGGTGATCTTGGATGGGAAAGTTTGCTCATCCCCAAATGATTCACAAGTTCCATCAAGTCCTAGCCCTATAGCTAGTACAAATATCACTTCATAACAATAACAATTTTTTTAGCATCTTGCTCTTGGGTTTTCAAAGATTTTTTCTACTTGGCCATTACCTGAGTTGGTAGATTCAAACTCATCACATTGTCTATATATTTAGGAGGAACAAAAAGAAACTATAGTAGAATAATATGATCATGATCACACATTGCCTACTATTCTTGAATATGGTTTTACAATCCTTATATAAAACACTATAAAAGTGAACTTGGGAACACATAATGATCCCAAAATTATTTACCTTGGAACTTCCCTTACTAAAGTAGAGTGAGAACACATTATTTCAATTTTAAAGGATTTTATTGACATTTTTGCATGGGCTTACTCCAACATGCTAGTCTTAGACCCTGATTTGGTTGTGGATCGAATTGTTGTTCATCCAAATGATAAGCCAGTCAAACAAAAATTAAGTAAGATGCCTCCATGCATCACTATTTTGGTAAAATCATAACTAGAGAAGTTATTAGGATAATTTTTCATTAGACCACTATACTATTCTAAATGGATATCAAACATAGTTTTAGTTAGCAAAAAACCATAGGGTATACATCTTTGTACTAATTTTAGAGATATAAACAAAGCATGCCCCAAATATGATTTTCCTCTACCTAACATTGACATGATTGTCAATTCTACTATTGGGTATGAGATGTTATCCATAATGGATGGATTTTCTAGATATAATCAGTTCAAGATAGCCCAAGAAGACTAACACAATACTAAATTCACCACATCATGGGGAACATTCTATTATCAAGTCATGTCATTTGGCTTGAAGAATGTTGGAGATACTTATCAACATGTCATGACTATCATCTTCCATGACATGATGTATGATATTTTTGAGGACTATGTTGATGACATCCTATCTAAATCAATAACATGTGTTGGGCATCCCAACATTCTATAAAGAAACTTTGAGAGACTTCATGAGTATAAGGTTCATCTAAATCTCAAGAAGTGTGTCTTTGGAATCACTTCAATAAAAATTGTTAGGTTTTATTGTACTTCAAAGAGGGATCAAGGTCAAACCTTATAAGGCCAAGGATATTATTGAAATGCTTCCACCTTCAAATCTTAAATAGTTATGAAGCTTGCAAGGAAAGATCCAGTCTATACGTAGGTCTATTTCACAACTGGAAGATAAGTGCCACCCATTTACACATATCTTGAAGAAAGGAGTCATATTTAAAAGGGATGAATATTTTCAATTATAATTTGTGAATCTCAATACATATTTGGCTAACCCACCAATTTTTAGACACCAACACCTAGACAACCATTGTTAATTTACATTTCAACCATTGACCATGGATTAGGGGCACTTTTGGCCCAAAATGATGATCAAGGTAAAGAGCATGTAGTTTATTATTTGAATTGCACATTGGTGGCTTATGAACATAATTATATACCTATTGAGAAGATTTTTTTAACTATGGTTTTCTATTTCTAAAAATTGTGACATTATATGTTGAATAACAAAACCATTAATATCGCTAAGGTGGATCCTCTCAAATTTGTATTATCCAAAGAAATTTTCATAAGATGTTGTTAGAGGTACAATCACTATGAGGGGGGGTAAATCAATGAGCCCAAATATTTCAATTTTAATTATAGTCCTTTTAAACTATTAATTAATCATCAAATATCAATTTGATCAAGCACCATTAACTAGAGAGCTCATTCATTCAATGCATACACAAGATCAAACACATAACACATAGTTCCTATGGGAAACCCTCATGGGGAATAAACCCCACTCTCAAGTCTACAATACATGGACTAATTTCCTATAATAAATTACAAACAATATATTTATCAACTCTTTTAGACCATTAAACCTTGATCATATCTTCTTGACCAAAGGTATTTAGTTAAACACCTATTTCACAAGGAGCAACTTCCCCTAAGGAAGACTGAGTCTTTCAGACACTCTTTTGAACACCTTCACCTTATAAATGATGTCTTAAACACCTAATGATGGATCTCTATTTTTTAACCCCTGTAAAAACTCTCTATCTATCTCAAATAGGCATCTCATATAGGCATGCCACAATCTCTATCCTTCTTCACTCAAACTATCCTCACATGCACACTTAGACCTATTCACATATCCTCAAACTACAAGATCACTATTTGGACATCATAAAAATTACCTACAAGTCATAAACATAGTCTTGAATCTTTTCCACTCATTAACTCATCAACTTAGCACCCTACCTCTCCTTCGTTCCACAAAACTTGCATACACCTTGCACTCTCTCACAAGTATTCCACACTAAAATATTGCATCTAAGTCTATAAACCAACACATTTGGTTTCACTACATATATAGAAATAATGAATTAAAAAGATCACAATATTTCATGTCAGCCATAATACATGCCTTCATCCTTAAGGCATCTCACATGGGTCACACTTGAGCACAATCCACTTTCAAAATAGGCCTAAATCAATTTTGGGTCCTATGGAGACCCATTCAACTCTTTGACACTTCTCTAAGTAAACTAAGAATATAGGAACACTTTTCCAACTAATGAACCCATGCCACATGATCTATATTTCCCCCTTAAGTGTCCATATACATCACATTACCCTTCTTCTTAAGTACAAAATGCTTTAAACAATATTATGTAAACACAATCATTATGAGTGAATACACAATCACATTCTAAGCCTTTGTTTATACAATATATTATTTTTCAATCATTCATAATTCACATAGAGCATCCTTATGGAGTCTACAACACTCCCCAATAGCCAATTCATCAATAAATATCAAAACGGTCTCTCTTCTCAGGGCACTTGCAGAATAAATACAAACACAGTAAACTTTGAAGCTCAATATCTTTATTTATAAACACTTAAAGATATTCAAATACATATTACTAGAGGTACCTTGGATTCCCCTATAAGTTTGCTTTTTACACTATGAGAAAATTCTACCAGGATCAAAAGTTATGGCCCAAAAACTAGACACTGATATTTCCTTCACAAATTCAAATATTTAAGTACAAATGGTTACTTTTAAAATTCAAACACTATGCTTGCATCTCATGTCCTCATTTCTCATATTAAATACACACCATTGATCTTGTTTGATCTTTAACATATAAGCACCAATGCTTAAATGTTAAACCTCAGTCACTTTGACCTCATCTCGTGTAATCTTGTCATGTTGACTCATCATGAACCATTGATATCCTATACGTAGCTTGGTCTTTAACAATAATAAATAGCTATCACTTTGACTTCTTGACTTTAATACGCACCATAGATCTTCAATTTTATGATCACGCACTCACCATTGATCCTTAGAAGAAGTTTTTTCTTTGTCTCTGCTTAGTGTTAAACATCATGCACTTATCCTCATCTCATTGCTTCCTAATGTTTTGGAGAAATGTGCACCATCAATGTTTCTTGAACTTTAACTTGTGTAAATTTTACTATGGGAACCTTAGTTATCTACTTGGAAGTCTAACTTTGCACAATCATATCTTTTACTGTGCTTGAATGCATGATCTATAATTTGGACCATATGATCTCCTTACATAGGAGAATCTAACCATATAACAATATGCTCTTGGAATCTTCACACATGTGAGATATATCATCATTAAAATTCCTTCTCAAAATCTTCTATCATAGATCCAACTATGTTTAGAACTTGTTTGGGAGATCAACTTTGAACATGCATAACTTTTTCCATGTTTCATCGCATGACCTAAAATTTGGTACATAAGAACTAGGCATAAAAATAAACAAACCCATATGATCACATTATCCTGAAACATTCACACATGTGAGATATTCCTTCATCAAAATTCTTACTCACCTCTTCTTTCCATACTACAAATTTGGCTAAGTATGGGAAAATAGTGTCAAAATGCATGAGAGCCCAACTTTGTACCCACATATATTTGATTAAACTTAGGTACATGACCTAAGATTTAGTGCATATCAAATAGGGACTAATTTTATCACAACCATATGACCAACTCCCCTTGACTCATTTTCATGTGGTAATGGTGATGTCATCAAACTACCTACTCATATTTTTTGCCACTAGACCCAAACTATCTAGATGAAAACTATGGATTACCAAATGAATTTCACTTATGCACATAAGCACCCAAAGATTATAAAATATCTTAGGTACCTTTTTCACTTGTTCAATACTCCATACTCATCTATAAATAACTCTAACCATGTCGAAATAGAGTATAAACCAATCATACTTCAAGCATACTGGGACAAGCACATTTTACACTTTATCATTGTCACTTAGGCTAACAAGGCACTTCATCCACTCACTAGGAGACCTCCATGAATTCACCATGACACCATTGATAAATTTCCAATATATGTATTTCCAAATGGGTCATGCTATTAAGAGAGTTTTATGTTGAGTATCAAAATTAGAAATATATTAAGGGGTAGGTTATTATTATTCAACTTATAGAAGCCCCTATTGTAGACACTCAACCTCTCAGACTTGAATTTTTAGATGATTCTATTATGATAATAGAAGGATCATAGGAACCTAAATAGTGGAATATATATTTTTATGGTTCCTTTACATCCCATGGATTTGAAACTGGCATTTTTTATTACACCATAAGGAGATCTGATTCCCAAAGTGTTTGATATCTATTTTAATTATACCAATAATATGGCTGAGTATGAGGCACTTATCATAAGACTTCATCTTGTAGTATAGCGGGATATCTAATATTTAATAGTCTATGATTATTCCAAATTGATTATTAATCAAACCATAGATCATTATCAAATAATAGATGACAATATTTTTCCTTACAAGCATATTGTGGAAAATCTCAAGCCAAATTTTAATTATCTATAATTTGAGCAAGTACCATGGGCCAATAGCACATCAATCGATGCAATGGAAACAATTGGTTCCATGATACAGATTGATATAAATTTTAAAGATCAAAAGTTTCTCATTGAAAACCTATTGTATCCTACTCATGTCTTTCCAGATTCAAAAAGGGTATGCACCATTATTGGTCCCAATCCCTCACCTGAACTACCTTGGTATCAAGATTTTTATAATTATTTCCATGATCATGTTTTTACACCTAACCTATCTAATAACTGATAGAAATTTTCCTTCACCACATTATATCACATTATACCTTCCTTGGAAACATGCTTTAACACAAAGGCTATGATGGAACATTGCTTTGTTGTTTACCTTCAGGAGAATCCAAGATAGCACTTAAGGAGGTTCATGAAGGAATTTGTAGGTCCCACACTAATGATGTATTTTTAGCTTAAAATATCCTCATAACAAGTTATTATTAGCCAAAAATGGATATATATGCTTGTAATTATGTGAAGAACTATGTTCCTTATCAACAACATGGAAATTTGATACACGCACCTTCCTTGCCACTATAGTTGATCACAACACCATGGTGATTTTATACTTGGGACCTCAATCTCATCAAGAAAATAAACCCAACATATTCTAATGGCCATAAACATATTTTTATTACTACTAAGTGGATTGAGGCTATTCCTCTCACTTACATCACTGGGAAGCAGATATCCAGATTCATTTATTATCATATCATTTGTTGATATGGCATCCTATCATGTATTATATCTGATAATGGTAGATCATTTATAAATTGAGATGTTAAATACCTTCGCACAAAATTCAAAATCAAGCACAAGAGATCTACATAATACAAAATGCAAGGTAACGGATAAGCCAAGGCATCAAATAAGATCATTGTAGTTATTCTAAAAAATATTTTCAATGACCTTGGTTGTAATTATCACTTGAAAATTTTTCCTACCCTTTGGGCTTATCAAACTAGTCATTAAACCCCTATAGGAGCCACTCCATACCCCTATAGAATCTATTATCCCAATTGAGATCGAGTTAACTTCATTATGAGTATCTATGGAGAATATTGAAGATGACAAAGAATATAGAGTCTCAAGGTTGCAAGAACTAGAACTCCTTGATGGCAAGTATTTGGCATCCCTAGAAAACTTGAAATCCTATCATAATAGATTGTGAAGAAGATAAAACAAGTGCATTCTCCCTCAATATTTTGAGATTGGTGATTATGTCTTGAAAGAGAACTAGAAGAACACAAATGTTGAACATAAGAAAAGGGAAAGTTCTAACCCAATTGGCTTGGAACCTATGTTATCACAATAAATTATGGATCGAGGGCATACCAAATGGCTACTCTAGATGGTGAATAACTTATAAAGCCCATGAAAATTGTGCATCTTAAGATGTTCTACACTTGACAGTCATTTGAAATATTATCTACAAGACTCCTTACTTGGGGGCAATTTGTGCTAAATTTATTTTATCCTACCATTATATCCTAGACTGCCCCATGTTAGACCATATTGTTTATGTTTTGACCTACCCTAGACTATTCTTACGAGAACCATATTATTTTTATGACTATAAAAAGTTGAAGTTTTAGACCATTGGCACTCTAGATCATTTATATTCTAGCATTATATCCCACCTTAGACCGTCCACTTTTGGACCCTATTCATTTTAGACCATTCTATTTAGAACCACATTCTTTTAATGTCTTGGGCCATTCTAACCTAAACACTTTTATCCCTTGACCAATTATGATATTTATTATGACTCAAAGGCACTATGAACACATTCAACACCATTTATACTCAACAATTCAGCCTAAAGAATAGTTTGCTTCTTCTACAGACACAAGAATATGGACACCTTTTTAGCTCAGGATCTTTGCCTACTAGATGGTTCTTCAGGTTTATCTCATGATGTATACTATTCCATTATTTTTTTACTAGTTATTAGGCATCATTACCTTATCAAAATATGACTCTCACTAATTTATGAGCATGGGCTATTATATATAGCTTTAGCTATTGCCTGAAATCTTACCTATGGATGTGCATCTCCTCAGCTAGGTATTTCTTTGGACATTTTGTTAATAGTATATTTTTGTTACTTATCTTAAAAACACAAAAAAATTAGAAAGTGATCAAAAATATTATCTTTCATTATTATTTACTCTAATCCTAGCACTCATTAGAATTCTCTCACCATTGTACAAGCCCATTTCCTTATTTCTTCTACAACATCAACCTTGTTCTCTTATCAAAAAAATTCTTATATCCCATTTCCTAGGAAAAATACATTTGTCCTAAAATTCATGTTATATCTAGCATCTATGGAACTATATAGGTAGCATCCACTTGTCTAGTACATTTGGAGTCAGTTCAGCTACCCCCTTCCTTTTCTTCTATTCTCCCATGTCCTTCTGTGTTGTCTCCCTATCACTTGGGGGAAAATTTATCTTTGTTCTTGTTACATTATTATACATAGTAATGCCTCTACTACATGTACATGAATAATTATTTTCAAACTACACTAACAACTGTAACTAACTCTTATTTGTGTGTGTTTATTTGATCTTTATTGGTGTTTTGTTGTGCTTTATTTTCTCTACATTTTTTTTATTGTTTGTTCATTTCTCTTCTTTTGATGTTTCTTCTTGTTGTTCTGGTCTTTTGAGTTCCTATTTTATCTTGTTATTTTGTTTTATTTTTGAATAATTTCTTGATAGTACACATGGATATTTTTTATTAATATCTTGATTTCATATTATTTATTAAGTTGTTCTTTCTTTGCTTTTACACATTCTTATTCTTTACTTAAGCCTTGATTGTTCATATCTCAATTTTGAGGTAGGTTACATTTGTGTATTCTTTTTATTTATTGTTTTTGTTTATATGTAAATCATTGTAACTTTGGTTTTGGTAAGTTCTTATCATCATACTTAGTTATAAATATTCACATTTGAACCAGTTCATAGTAATTTAAATGCAATCTCATTATAGTTACTCATACTTATGATGCATAATTTCATTTTGATATAGCAATCACTATGTGCTTTGGATAAAAGTCTCAAAGTCAATGTAGCTCCAAAGAACAATTCTTAAGTGTACCAATGAAACTAGGTACCAATGGCTTATTTTGCACGCAACTCTATGGAAGAAGTGCATCTCTTGTCATACATTATGAATCTAATCAAATAGTGGTTTGTTTCTTCTATTCTTCATTCCATTTTCTCTTGCTTATAGGTGAACTACATTAGATTGAGGTCCATTTGGACTATGTATTCAATGCTTAGATACATGACATATCTTAGGTTAGGTCAACCACCTTTATTCTTCTTTTCATCTCTTTCATCTCTTTGTGTATCCTTAATGCCTAGTTTTTATGGATTTTACAACCATCACACCATTGCATCTATGTATGCACCTACTCATCTTTAATATATGCATTAGGTTATATCCTTGAGATATTTCTTACTAATTTACACAATTAGGGCATAATATTTGAACTAGTCACAAACCTAAATCAGCCCTACAAGGGTAAAAATTAACATACTAGGGAAACATTATTTTATCAACCATTCATATCCACTATAATGGGGCACATTATTATTTCCTTTCTCTAGAGAAAAATTCTATTGTTTCTTCTAATTTAAATATTTGTAGACTCTTTCCCTCGTTTTGGTAATATTTTAGTGTGTAAATTATCTCAGGATTGATCAGTTCCTAAGTGTGCAGCTTGCATCATAGTTTTGGGTGTGTTCAAAGTGTTTCACTTCTATTTTTGGATTTTATCCTTCCCCTTCCCCCTATCCTTGGGGTGCATTATATTTTAATTATATTTTTATCATTAATGGAATCAATGCATGTAAACATTATCTCAATAGGGATTTAATCTATCCCATGGGTTAATTTCACTTTCTCTCTTTTTGAGAGTCCATCCTTCTCTTTCATCCTTGTATGTCCTCTAAAGGGGGCATCATGGGTCATTTCCTTCCAAATTCTTCTTGAAAACTCTTTTTATTTGAAAATTCATTGCTTCACTAAATGTCTCACCATGCCTTCTCAAATAGGGTCAAAATCCAATTCCTAACACCATTGTGTTGAAATTATCAATCTTACTCAAAATTTATGAAAATGTACAATTTAGGCCAAAATCACATAAATGTGCTAAATGGTTCATGCTTGTCATATTTAAGTGCTGATTTAGGTTAATGTATCCCTAAATAGGGTAATGCATTTTATGTGATTATTAACTTTTCTCAAATCATTTCGAGTCAAAATGGTAAAAATACATTTTGGTGCTCTGGATAACTCTTTTGTTCTAATTTAGAAGCACATGACATGTGCATGTGTTATTTTATGTTGATAAAATCTTAAATGGGATATATCTCCATACACAACTAACATCACCTTATAATTCCTCTCTAGTCAAATTATGACCTAGTAATATGACATTCTGACGAATTTTGATTAATTTGTGAAACTATTTTCCAAAGAATTGCATAACATTGATTAAGGTCACTTAGGAAAATTAATCCAAATTAAGAGATTAAGTGAGAATTTCATGAAATTTATTGAATATTTATTTATTTAAATTTATTGTTAATATATGCATCATCAAATGACATTATTTGTGGGGTGGCATCCATAAGTCATAAATGTAATAAATATCAATTTTAAGGCCTCCCATGCCTCTTTGATTCCCCTTCTTCCCAAATATTTATGAGGATAGTTATGGATTAATTCATGGCCACACATCTTGATCTCAATATGTATGGTCATGGTTGATTAAGACTAAATTCAAAAATATATAAATATGAGGGCCAAGACCACCATTTTTAAGCTTCATTTGTGTAAACTTATTGTGCAAAATTCTCTCCACAACCTTTTTTTGTGTGGTGTTTATAATGATTAATTTGAAATAGGATAGCTTAAATATATGCATACATTTTATTTCATACCATGAGCTTAGTTTCATTAGTGAGTAAGAGATGATGGAGGATCTTTGCCTTTCATCATTGACTAAGACTTGAGCACCAAATCAAGGCTAAAATCACATTTTTGAGCTGAATTTGGATAGTGGGATGCTCTTGGGAAGGTATTATGTATGTGATTTCTTCCAATTGCTCTTAATTGTTATTTGAAAACCCCCATCAAAGGATTTGTCTTAGCTTGTTATGTTCATATGCATTTTTTTGAGTTTTCATGACTAATGCTTGATCTAACTATCTTTGTAATCCATATCTACACTACACATTGAGGATTATAAGATATCATATTTACCATAGAAGCTGATGAAGTAGAAATGGACATGATACCTCATTCACTTTTTGGAAAAAAAATGAATGAGTACATAAGTGGTCGCATGTGATACAAACTGAAGGTGCCTTATCTAGAACATGGAAATTTGGGAGGTGATCATGCTCTCGACATTGTATAAGGAGAGTGGTGATATGCATTTTGAGAGTATTACATCCTAACTAACACAAATCAAGTGTAACCATATATAGAATTTCATGTAGGATGAGTGATTTGATCAAGCTCATCCTATAAATGGGGTGAGGTTGGTTGATTTAATCAACACAACCTATAATCTGGTGAGATTGGATGATTTAATCACTCCAACCTATAAATAGAAACAAATCACTAAAAATGGATAAGGATCAATAATAGTACATCCTAGTGTAATTGGTGCATCTTAGTGAAATGTTTTTATATGTTTTTAATTTGTTGAATCTGGTAGATAAGTTAGTACATTTGGTAAATAATATAAGGAATGAACATCATTCATACCCCATATCATGTATGATGTGCATAATGTGTTTTCTATATTTTGGTGAAAGTGTGGAGGTTATGACCTTATGGCATGCCCCTAATGAAATATTAAACTAAGTAAATGTGGAGAATATGACTCTATGACATGCCCCCCCTAAAATATGGAGATAGTGAGAATTGAGTAAGTGTGGATATTATGTATTTATGACATGCCCCCATTGAAATTTGGAAATTGTGTAAAAGTGTAGGACATGAATTTATGACATGCCACCACTAAAATATCCCCCTTTTGAGGTGAGGGGAATAAAATTTGGTAATAATCATATAGAAAAAGGATGAAATAGTTATAATGTATGTATACCAAGTGTATAGGATTTGATTACATATCAGTGATATGCCTCAATAATTTTGTTAATATATAGTATTCTATATTGTTATTTAAAATTTGAATGATTTTTTACAAAGATTAGGCAATTTTAGATTTATTAAAATTAGTTATAAAATTACTATAGTGCATAATAGCTTGTTGGATGTATCCCAACATAACTTACAATTTTGAATTAAGATAATCGATACTCAAGATATTATCATTTGAAATTATGAGAGTTGAAGAGTCAATAACTATAAATGGATTTTTAAAATAAATCTTCATTTAATTTTCATTTAGAACCTTTAAAATTTTATAATCTGGAATGATTTTGAAAATGCCTCATGGATGATTTTTATGACTGATGTGATTTGAGCTACTTTGGGCCACCTTAGGAGGATAGGACCTTGAGGAGATGGTAAGTAGGAAAATCTCTTAAAATAGTTGTAATTTTTTATTTTTTAAAGTTTTCACTTTTCTAGTTTTTTTATTTTTTAGGTGTTTATGGACACTACCATCTCTGAGTTGGATGATATCATCAATCATTCAATGGTAATGTCTAATTTTCAACATTAGTGTGTTACACTACCATAATGAACTGATGGAAGCATCCATCACTACCATCCATCTTAGTTTTTGAAATTTTAGTCTTAGATCATGTTTTAAATAAATTAAATCTAATGATTAATAAATTTTTCTTGTTTTTTATGCATAACAATGTACATATTCATGAGTTTTGGCATGACAAGATTTTTCTAATCTTATCAAACTTGGTTTGGATGATGTTTATTGGGGTATCTTTAAGTAAGTAGTATTATGATATGTGGCCCATTTAGGGTAGGTTCCTTATGATGTGCATATCATGATAACATTAGTTAAGATATGAAATCATGATAGATGCACATTTTGGCTCCCGACATGGGATATGATAATTAAGTTGGAGGATGCTTACTAAATTTTTATATTGCTTATCATAGGAGATAGAGCATAGGTGTCAGAAGATGCTAGTATTGGATATATTTAGTGGTCTCATTTTTACTTTAGTAGGTAGTGATCAGAAGATTTAGAGCAAAATATTACTATCCAATTGTATACAATCATTAGAGTTGATGTTCTATAGTTTTGGGAGTTTATATCTACTTACTTTTTTATTTTATAGTTGTTTATGGTGGTGGGGTGGATATAAATTACAAGATGTATCAAATTTTCCATCGTATTGAGGATTGAGGACTTATATTTTATTAGGGGCATACCATGGTAGCCCATTTGTACAAATATTTATAAAATTTCTTCTTGGAGACACGAAGTAGTACTATACATGCTAGGACACTATTGCATGTCTAGGCTTATGATAAAATTTGAGTTGTGTAGCTAGTTGGGGAACCCTTAGTAGGATGGGCCCACCCTCAAGTATTTATTGCATGATGGGTAGTGCCTTGAGATAGAGTGCATACCACCATGGACCATAAAATTATACTGGTTTATTTGACACTAGACTAATATTATTTTAGGGTGGGCCAAGGATACATAGGAGTTACACTATGTTTATGGTACTATGTGGTTGTTTAATTGATTTCTTAGGGTTTGTGAGAAATTTTAGTATGATCATATTTTTAGATAGTTTGGTATTAATCATGGGTTCCCTTGGATACATATCCATGGCATCATACAATTAGAGATGGATATAAGCCAAATGATAGATTGAAACCTTTAGTATTAGACTTTTCCATTTTATAGTAGACATTACCCTTTGGGAGAAATATCCACTTATACCACTTATCTTAGGTTATTATGCTAGGTGAAAGGATGCATATATGCAATGTTGGGTAGTTACTTAATGTCATTTATTATTTTTAGTGATTGTTTCCCCCTGATGTAGTACCCACATCATATAGAAGTGATAAAAGAGGTAGGCATGGTGGGCACTCGATAAGTCCACAACATTTTGATGAGGCTAGTATTAGATCCAAATATTACTTTTTATTGATAGGATATTGTATAAATGTATATAATAAATGCATCATATTTTTTATTTACAATCAATGGTTTGAGGTAATAAAGAGTGGTTAATGATGGTATGTCATGTTATATAGTTCCTGACTCAATGTGTACTAATGTAAATCATTAGAGGTGGTTTTTTAGAGAGAGTGGTGGATGTTGTGGGTATGCATGTGCCCTTATTTGATCTTGTTATGAGATTAGTATTAGGATCCATACAATACTTACTAAGTGTGATGAGCTATGTGTGGAACTAGATAGATGTGACATTCCTGAGTGGAGCTTGACTAAGATCATGCATGTTTTGATTTATCCTTATGATGATCTTCACTGAGAGCATGATTAAAAATTTCATCAACTATGTTCATTAGAGGAGAGACTATGAAAGAGATCAATACTTAGTGGGTAGAGATAAGATTTATGAGCCTCCACTTATATGAATGTAAGGTTTATGGAGATAGATAGTGATGATGATTGTATACACCTAGGGATATGATAATTAATTATGACTAGTGTTATTTATTATATATAGTTTTTATCATTATCAATGTGTATGATGATGTTTCTCTATCATATTTGGTCTTGAAATGGATAATAAATCTTGTCTTATTACTTTAAAAATGTTTAATTTTATTTACTTTGTGTAATAGACATTTGGATATGGTAGATGCACTTGTGGGAAAATATTTTTAAATTTTTAAAAAAATGTTTATTAGTGATATTTGAGACAATCACCATACACAATGGAATATTTTTGGGAATAATAAAGCTCAAATATAATGCTCAGGTGGTAATTGGTTTCTTGATTTTGGTTCTAATACTAGAACGAGTGTATTTGTAAGAGTATAAAATGTATTTATTTGGTTTGTATTTGTAAGTGATGGGTTCATTACCCAAATCTACTATGTAGATATGTGAATAAGATATATGAGATTTAGCTCAATGCCTTCTCCATGTGTCCCTATAGCAAGATCTTGATCAACCAATGGTTCCTTGGTAAGATTAGTATGAAAAAGATCAGTCTTAGTAGATGATACAATAGGAGAAGGACTTATTTTAGTTGTTGATTTTTGTGAAGGTTGATGAACCACATATTACCGAAAAGTAGTGAAATGGGATGTCCCAACCTTCATATAATGATTGATAGAATAATTAGGGGAAAGAGACCTTTGTGTGTCTTTATGAAATATAATTATCCCTATATTTTCAAGTTGTGAAATCTTTTGTCTTAGTACAAAATAATGGATATCATGATGTCCATTAATACCATGGTAAGTACAAAAAGGTTTCACTTTCACCTTTTCAAATATATGTGGTGGATGGTAATAGTTTGGAGGAAGGGTAATAAACCATTTATCCAATTGTATATGCAACATATCACATGGTCTATCTCTTTGTTGATCAAACTAAAGTGGTTGGCTCTTAGTAGAGGTTTATTTTTTTATTATAGGAGGTATTTTGTAAATGGGTTCCTTTCCTTTATTTAAGACCTTTACTATATGTTTTATGGTATGCACTCTTGATTTGGAAGAATTTATTTAAGGTGGATCATGAATGTTTTTATTTTATGGTTTTTATTTGTAGGAATTTTTTGTAGCATGCTTTCCTTTAGGTGATGAAACAAGTGATTCAATTTTAGTATTTATTAGAATGCATCCATATTTTTGAACATCCCTATATAGAATATCTAAAGAAGCAAAGGGTTTGTACAAGGTGTTGTTTGGTTCTTTGACACAACCAACACAACATAGGAAGTGGGAGCTTTGAGGAACCTCTACCTCTCTTGAAAGGATATGTGCAAGACCTCCCTAATGTTTCTTCTACTAGTTATTGGTGTACTAGATAAAACTAATTATAAAATGTAAATTTTTCACAAGGGGCCTATTTTACAAACTGAGATTCAAGGGATTCTATCAAATTTAACCATTATAGAGGGGGTTCAATATTTTATAGTCTACTCACAAAGGATATTTTTAATAACAACATCTTTATATTTTCAGGACCTAAAAAGAGATGATTTCTATTGTTTGATCATTACTTATATTAAACAATGCTATAATGGAAATGAATAAGACTTGTAATCAAGATAAGCATAGATTTACATTGAATTCATTGATACTAATATCTAAACTAGAAAACACATAAAAAATGCAAAAGAAAATAGGGAAAAAGAAATAAAAAGGTTGTGTTGCTATGAAAGTGAAGCTAAAGTGTTTGAATAAGCAAATCCCATGAAACCAATCCTTATTTGAGCCAAACTTAGCACAACCACAACTAGCAGGATGGTGCAATAGTTAGAGGGGAAGTTTATTGGGAGAAGGAAAGAATATAACCACCATAAGGAATGCACATGAAATAAACACCAAGCTCTACAATACTCAAAATATCAAGATGTGCTAGTCGATTAATAATAATTAGGATTTACAGTAGTCATTAAATTACAAACTTTACTAGTTTAACCAATAGAATTGAATAAAAGGATATATTAATCTAGGGAAGTAAAAAATTATAAAATATCTAAGATCACTTTATTTTAGTTAAAATTCACAATGAGCCATCCTTTATTACATTAAATATCTAATCATTTATGGATAATGCCTATCCAAGATTAAAATTCATCCCACTAATGTGGTATTTATAGATTTCAATCATTACTCGAGAAAGTGGTTGACAATTCATAACAAATCTACAAGTTAAGCTATGCCCATTCAGATGTAGCAGATCTACATGCTATTTTAAAATCAAATTCTCATCTTATATGTTTAACATGATCTAATCCCCATACCATTATGACTTGTAGTATCCCTTTACCCATGATCAAATGCCAATTCCACTAGTTGACCAAGAATTTAATTCTACTTCCTTTGGGATCAAGCCACCACTTTACCCAATTACTTAGGCAAATTGATGAGATAGTCTACTCTTAGGCATGACTAGCTTGATAGGATGGATGGATGTCAAATTTGGAATCATGGGATAATGTATTTGTTGGTATCCACATGGTGATGTCCTCACCATTCCTGAGCTTACCCCCTTTATTTCCATGGGCTCATTTTGCTTGTCTATGGCTTCACTTGACTATGTCACTTGGTGATCTCTTGAGATTTTAGGCTTCCTCCATCTTTATTGCTACATTATTATGTCTTTAAGTTTTGTATGTTACCTTTGTTTCCTCTATGAACTATTGGCTCCTACCAACTATTGATCTAAGAGATTGAATGGTCATCAAGCCTTTGGGGCTCTCTATGGCCTTTGGTTTCCTGAGGGCCTAAGTTCCCATTATTATTATACATGGCATTATCTTAGGGACTCAGGGTCATTGAGACTTATAATTTATTTAAGCTTATCCCCAATGCTCTAACCTTTGTAATCATGCCACATAGCACAATCATAGAGTCTTCATCCTTTCAAACACAAAGTCACATTTTCAAATAAATTTTTTTTAGTTGTAGCATCCTTAGATGGTTGATACATGGAGGCCCATTGTTAAATCATTCAAACTTATGCATTTCAATGAAAATGACTAAGTAATAAAACCTTCGAGAGAAAGTAAAAGAAAGAAAAGATGATAATTAATGCAAGAAATAAACAAATATTTCGCATTCTAACTTGAAACATTCACATATACAAAGAATTTTAATTAGAGAAGAAATATTATTTAATTGATTTTGATAGCTTTGATGTTTGATATAACCATAAAATTTGAAATAGTTATAACTACCACATGGAAAGTTCTCATTGGTTTGGAGACCCAATTTTGATGGTTCATTAGTAGGAAGATGTCTATCAAATTTTTTATAGGTGGTCTAACGACATCATCAATACCATATGGATGGCTCGTGTTCATTGGTTTATGGTGTTTAGTTCATGAGATGATGCCACATGGAATTATACTGACTCCTCAAATTATATAGGATGGAATTTGATCATACCAAATGGCATGATTATGGGGGCTTTGGGTTATCACTATGGTCTAGTCTCCCATATGAGTCCTAAGATCCTAAGATTATGCTATGTGGTATGATCTTAGTCCTTTAGACCTTAAAGATATCTTAATCTTTGACTTTGGGAACTAAGGACCAACCTGAGTCATAGATATGAATAAAAAATGATAAGCAGGTAGTTAGAGGATCCTTGGACTTGGGAAACCTAATAGATTAAGCCTATGCCCTCGTAATGGTGATAGATGTCACCATCTCAGGGAGCTGAGGTAAATCTCATAAACTTAGTAATTTTTTGGATGGATTGGTCCCTATTTAAATTCTATGGAGACACACATCTTCATCACATGAACCTGGGGAAACTTTGAACATCACAAGCTTTTGATAAAAAGACTAAGGCAATAATAGGTATGAAAAATTTAAGGAAAATGCAACACAAAGAGACCATGAGGAAATAAATAAAGGGATCATTCAATTTAAAATTTTGAATATTTCTCTAAAAAGGCAAGGACAAAGGTTTGATAAAAAAATATTAGTATTAACTTATATTTTTCAAACCCACATGAATGGTAGGTTGAATCAGCCCCAAGTTAAATCAAGTGGAAATATATAAAGGATAATTTCACATTACAAGATCAACTTCCACAACCTTAAATACATAAATACATGTGATAGCAATGAATCAACCAAGCATAAAATAAATAAATGTGAAATCTAATGATTTTCAAATGTAAATGGCCCCAATTCAAATATAAAGGTTGAAAAGAGGAATAAAATATAAGAAAAGAGCACCTCATATAGTGTCTAAATGGCTTTAAGTTTTCCAAGAAGATTATGATAGGGGATTTCATGATGTTTGATGAAAGAAATAGAATTTAGGAAAGAAGAAGGAGAATCAAGGATAGAATCAACCAGACAAAGGATAGAATCGATCAGACAAAGTATGAGGTTGGTCAACAAAGAATAGGGTTGGCCAATAGGTATATAATCAACTAGGTCAACAGGGTACTACTAAGATATAGGGTAAAAATAATACACAATCATATGGGTTAATTGTGTACTACTATACATGGGATATAATAGAGAGATAGGAAGACACAGTCACGTAGGTCAACTATGTACTATAAGAAGGAAGGTGGAACAATTTGTAAGAGACTATATCAACTAATATGAAAATGTCTTAGAATAGGGAAAAATTTTGTAAGATAATTGGAGGCAATAATGTAAGTAAATACACAAATAATTAGATCAATGTGATTGATCCAATTATGGCACATAGTACAAACCTTACACCAACATTGGCCAATGCAAGTTTTAAATTACAACACATAATGATTAAAGAGCAAGCAATCAATTGAAAACTAAATGCCAACTAATTGGTCACCCTTACTTTTATTAGATTATTAGAAAGATTTGATTTTAATGTGATAGGAAATTTGGATGAAATAGAGAATTATAAAGCAGTCTAAAGTTGGTTTTAAGACATTTGGGTTGAAATAGATCTGTATTGGAAATGGTAGTAGCTTGGTATTGGGTCCTACCCCCTCACTTCACAATCCCACATTGATAAGGATGTTGGATGCTTTGCCAATGTATACCATTAACCACATAATTATACTTGGCCAGAAAACCAAGTCAAATTCTCCCTTGGTGATGAAATCCAAGTAGGTAGGCCTTGGGAAGATAAATTTTTAAATGCATTTTGAATGTTAAGTGGTTTGGTAGTGTGTGAAAAAGAGAGAAATAGTGTAACTAAAAAGGTAATTTTAAAAACCACCTATTTATGCTATGTATATTACTCTAAGCATGCAAATAATTGAAAAGGAAATATGAATTAATTACTAGAAAATAAATGTTAATTCTTTAATTAAGAATAGTACATAGTCAATTTAGGAAACATTGTATGCAAATAATATTAAAAAAAAATTGATTGGGTTGTTCTTGTTCTATAAAAGTAAGGTATTTAAGAATAGATTCAAACAGGTTGACTATGTCTCTCTGATAGAAGACAGACTATAGAACTAAATTGACTAGGTTGACCTAGTTAGCTATAGGTTTTTAGTTTTAAAGACTGCTAACTTGTGAAAATCAAGACTAAAGGAATTACTAAAATGACAAAAAGAGGAAAAAAAGTAACCTTGGTGGTCAAGAAGATGATTAATATTGTAAATTTTTTGATGAAAATGCCTTAATTATTGGTTTCAAATTTTACAAACTAGCTTGATTGGTTAGACCAAGTTTTTCAAAACCCTATATGTTGAAGTATAATAAGGAACAAGGTCAACCTATTCCATAGTGTTTGTTGACCTATATATTGGCAAAAAAATTATCAAATAATTTCAACCTATTCAAAAGTGTATACTAATATGGAATTGAAAAAGATTACTATGTCAACCTATTTGATCTAGTAACCTATAGCTGATGAAGACATGTACGGATAGAACATAGTTGTTTTGAAGTGACTGCATGTTAAACCTATGCACATAATGTTATAACTATAACAACTAGTTTGATATAGTACTAAAAATATGGAAGAATATAATAAAATGATAAAAATGATGGTTTGAAATAAAACTTACAAGGGTTAGATTCATGTCAATTTCACCAAAATGTATGCAATGGGAAATACAACAGATCTATAAATTAATCCTAGCTCGAAGAAGATAAATCCTACTTACAATTTTATGTGGATATATTAGATATTCAAGGTCGTGACCAAGATGGATCTTCTAGACCTATCCAAGGTATCTCTTACCATATTAAATTCACTATGGAGGGTTCCAAAGCCTCCAATCAATTAAAAATATTCAATAAATTTAACTAGGTCCCATGTTTTCATATTCACTAAAATAATAACAAGTAAATCAAAGTCTAATCTATTTCTCACCAAATCTTGTGGCATAAAATGGGTGTTAATAAACATAAAATCAAAAATGCATAAGATAATCCTAATTAATCTATGTATAGGTAAAACCTTGATGCATAGAGAGAGCAATATATTCAAAATCCATTACTTATGCTTCTTATATCTACTAAAGAGAGGATCAATGTTAGAGATACTTACCTTGAAGATGAACCCATTGAGACTCAATCTCTCCTTTGGAGCTTCACAAGAGGTTGTTGTGGATTGTAAGGATCACTAAGAAATGCCAAAGCATCCAAGACTTTTTCATAAGACAAGATTCTTCTCCAAATATAAATCCTAAGCTAAGACTCTTCAATTAGAAAGGTGGAAGAGTAAATTATAATTAAGCATAAATTAATAATTAACTCTTTTTTTCTCTCTAAGAATGGAAAAATGGATATGTTTATATAGGTGGATCTAACCCTAGTCCTTTCTAAAATTTTAAGAGAATGAGATCGGCCTAATTGACATTGTATCATTATTGAAAAAATTAATTAGGTCATAGTCTAGGTCAACCAAGGGTGTACCTAGAACCTAAATAAATTTTATCAATTAGAGTAGAAGGTCGATGAGGGCGATAGTGTAACATAAATAGTCAAAAAATATTTTAGGGTAGGGAAGGGCTAATGAAAGTGGTAAATGACTAGAAGAGGGTGAAAAATAGGAGGCAAATCTTAGGGAAATGTTTTTAGGAGATGTTTAGATTAATAACAAGTGGTAGTAAGGGATAAGAATACTATGAAGTAACAATGGTATTCCACCCCTTTCCCAGTGCACCCCTTAAGGTATGCACTCATAAAGATTGAGACTCAATAGGTTCCTTCAAGATAAAAAGCACCAGTAATTGATAAAGGTTGAAAATATTAGGTGTATACATATGCCTCACTTGAATCTCATCATATGTCACTTAGGTACAACAAGGAATGGTGCTTTGAGAAATAATATAGCAACACACAACACTGAAGCTAAAAAAGTTCACAGTATTTTAGAGAAAAATAATAAAAAATTAAATGACTAAAAGGGAAGTAAATGTAATGTATGTGTACCTTGACTTACCTTTATTACTAGATGGTTATATATTATTTTTTTTATTTTTGATTATGGAGGGCGTAAAGACTACTTTCAATAAACCCAAGGATACAAAATTAACAAGAAAAAATAAATAAATGTAAGAAATCCAAGATAATTGATGTTATGTGGATGACATGTACTTAGAAATTTGGCAAGTTGGGGTGATAAGTGCTATGTTAGACAAAATGACCAAGTCATAATTTAGAGTAAATTGGGTAACAAAAAATCCAAGGCTACTAAAGATCAAAAAACTCAAACAAGTAAACCTTAAGTAAGAAAAATAAACTCACCAAGTCAAACCAAGGATACATGCTAAAAATGGTGGTAATCAAACATCAATGTGAAAGCAGTAACAATCCTTACTTAAACAAATATGGGAAAGAAAAAATGGTAAAATAACATTGATGAGTGAGTAATAACAATTCTTACTCAATCATCAATGTAAAAAGTACATAAAAGGGAAAACAACATTAGTGGGTGAGAAGTAACAAGCCAACCTCATGCAACAATGGAAAAAGTACATAAAATTAGAAATGAACTAAGGTGCTTGAAAAAATGGTAGTGTATGCAATCATAAATTCATCATGTGTATAAATCAATCCTAACTCAAAGAATATAGTTCATATTTACACTTTTGATTGGGAATATATTAGATAATCAGTAACATGACCAATATGGAAATCTGATATACCCAATTAGGGGACATCTTATCACAATAAACAATACAAGGGAGGGTTACAAAGCCTCTAGTCAAGCATAATCATGTAATAACCCTAAATAAGCCCTATGTTTTCATATTCACTAAACTAATAACAAGTAAAGTAAACTCTAATCTAGTGCTCACCAAAGCTTGTAGAATAAAGTGGGGGTAATAAACACTAACATTAAACATGCATAAGAGACATATACTCATGTCAATGTATATGGAACTCTAATGCATGGAAGAGAATCAAAAATGCATATCTATTTACTCTTACAAAGGAGAAACAAAGTTGAGAATACTTACCTTGGAAGACGAACCCATCAAGCCTCAATCTCTCCCTTGGCTAAGGTGTTTTGTAAGAGGTTGTTGTGGTATGTAAGGATGACAAGAATAAATTAGCTTTAGGATTCAAAACCTATCCATGTATCTAAAAAACTTATTCACAAGACAAGATCCGTATCTCTAAAGAAAGTATGAAACCCTAATCCTGCTCCTCAAGTATAATGGTGGATAAGTAGATGTGCAATATCTCTTACTTCTTCTCTTCTCTAAATAATAGTGAAATGATCTTGTATATATAATAAGATTTAACCCTAATCTCTTTCAAAAAATTTGGCCAACAGGGTTGGCCCAATCGACCTAGTATTATTATGGAAAAAAATTCACTAGGTCATGATCTAGATCAGCTAAAAGTTGACCTAGACATTAAATGAATTTCACCCATAAGCGTATAAGATCAACCTAGTAAACCTAGTACTATAAACTATTGAAAGGGGTTTTACATTAGGAAAAGGGGGATAAAAGGTGGGAAATGACTAGAAGAGTGTATAATAGAGAATAATAAGCTTAAGGATATAGTTTTTAGGAGATAAGTATGTAGATAAAAAGTGGCAAAAGGGACAACAATCCTACAAAGCATCAATGGTCTACCCACCCCTTTCTTGGTGCACCCTTTAAGGTGTGCACTCAGAGAGATTAAGACTCTAAGGGTTCCTACAAGATAAAGAGATTCAGTAAGTGATAAAATTTTGAAAATATTATGTGTATATATATGCCCCACTCTAATTTCATCATGTGTCACGTAAGTGCAACACGGGATGGTGCTTTGGAAATTGAACATGCTAACACATAATGTTGATGCTAAGTAAAATGTATTAAGGATAAAATAAGATAAATAAAAATATAGAATTAAAAAACACATACCTTTACTTACCTTAGTGTTGTATATAAATAAGGATACTACAATATATTTTTAAGGCATCCAATGTGAAGAACTTTAGGTGAACCTGTAGAGATTAGAGCAAAAAAAGTGAAAAAATGAAATTTTTGGAATAGAGGCATATAATAGTGAAAAATATTCTCTATTAATTCATTATTTGATAACTTTTTACGTTTTGAAAAATGATTTAGTAAAACAAAGTTATGATCAAAATAAGGAATCTGATAGTAAATATTTGAAAGGCAAAGAATTATGAATAGTAACTTTAAATAGGGTGGAAAGAAAGTAATTTGCTATTATTTGACTTATGATAAGAGTAAAATAGAGCTCTGAGAGACCCAAAAAAATATAAAATATCTAATATGGTGAGGAGAAAGTGTTTGGTAACATCAAGATAGGTAATAAATTATTGAAATTTATTTAAGCTTTGAAAGTAGAATTCTAGCTGCATAAGATTTGTTTGATAGATTGTAGATAGATAGTTTTTGAGATATATATGTGATCTAATGTCTATCTAGTTTGAATTTTTCAAATATTTTGGATGAAGAGGATACCATATGGGGATACTTGGTAAGGGGAGCACTCCATGATATCCTGCATAGGGTGTTGATGCCATACAACCTTACCACATTAGAAGATCTTGTGGTACTATATGCCCCAACTCAGGTGAGCTGGTTCAGACTAGCAAGAGAGGTCATGAGGTGATTATAGGCATGAAAATATGGGATATATCCACCAGTATGGGTGGAAGTGGGAGAGGCATTGGCATGCTAGGCTTTGGTTTAGGAGAGAGCCACACATATGGCTACCATGACTCATCTAGCACAGGTACAAGCCCAAGTAGCCAACCTAAAAGGATAGGTGATAGGTCTGAGATCTTGGACAACCTATTTATACAATACTATTTAAGGGGATTGTCTAAGGCATCTATGGTATCATGGTTAGGCCATGAGATAGACATGAGAGAGCCCAACCTTAGAGCTAGAATGATGTATTTTTAAACTTTATATCAAAAACACATGATATATGTATCAAGATTTTCTTATTTTGATAGTTGGATTATTGATCTTATGTGTTTGTATTTTGGTTTTGGTTGTGTATTCATGGATATATTTCTTTCTAGTATATTTATTTATCTTTTGTTATATATGTCATAGGAAATATATGTGTTGTGGTTTCTTTTCTAGCATTATGTAGGACACATGCATGGTTAAAATGAAATAGATGAAAGAGGACTTGACTAAGTATAATCAAGCAAAAAAAATGTAGTACAAATTATTTCATGTTGGGTAATGTGTAATAGCAAAAAATGACTAAGTATAAGAAACTAAATAGTGGTAAACAAGAGGGAAAAAAGTTTTTATTTTTAAACCAAGACAAAGATCAGCACCAAATTAAAACAAACAAGATCATACTAAATCATGTTTGGAAGTATGAAAGAAATAAAATTGGCAAACTTGGTCTTAAGTTAATCACACTAATTCAAGCCAGAAAGTATGAAAAAATCAATAAATGGTTGGATTCTTACATGCAATCAAAAAATAAGAATATAAAAGTGAAAGAGTAATGAAGTAAGCATAAAACATAATAAATCAATATGGGATCCATGTAAATGATGTGTAACTTCATAATCAATTGCATATTATCTCATATTTGACACATGTAATTTTATTTGTGACTTGGATTATTGAAAAAAGTTGTGAGGAAGGCCAGGTCCTATCCATCGTCTTACACTACAACTCATAAAGGGAACACCAATGAGGTGGAAATAATTTAAAAATGTGAGAAAAAATGGATGTTGGTAATAGTAATGTTAAATTTTGGTAATTTGTGAAGGAGGCTAGGTCCTATCCATGGGATTACAATGCAACTCACAAATGGAATCTCTAAGGGAGTGATTAGTGAATAAAGCAATATTTATCAAGAGGAAATATTAGGATTGGTAGGGAGTGAAAAAGGGAATGTAAAAATCATAACTTTTGAATATTATGAAAAGACCTTAGGAGACATGAGGCATACTAAAGACATAGGAAGACACTAAGTGACTAATGACCATCAATGTACAAAGGAGACATGTTTGTTATAGACACAAAGTTGTGTAGGAAAATAAGTGTTCTACTAATATCAACTCATGAAGGTAAATTGGCACAAGAAAAGTAAAATGAACCTACCTTCCCATGATGTGTTCCTCATTCTTCAGGACCCCTTACAGAGTTGTCAATCTACTATGAAGATTGGGTACTTGCATGAGAAAGTAGGTAGCACTAAAAGATATTTTTAATTCTCCTTTTTGAATCTATTATCCTACCACACCCTGATGGACCTCAGCTCTATTGTGACGCCAACTATGAAGTTTTAACTTTGATTATAAAAAATATATATGCTTGAAATCACATCTTTTAGTGTGATTTGAGTTTTGATAATTTTGAATGTTTGGCTTTTTATATCATTACCTTTTAAATGATTTGGCTTTTGAATATTTTTTTATGGAATTTTTAAGATTCCTCCTCCATATATACTTGGAATGACCAATCATGAAAGATATATTGAAACACATGAATGATATTTAGGCTTAAGGTAAAGGAAGCTAAATATCTAAAGACAAGATTGACTAGAACACTTAGACTTAATTATGAACCAACATGTTATTTCAAGTTCCAACCATGTATATGCTTAGTTTTGTGAAAGGGAAAAAAGGGTATAAAAGGAGACCCAAAGTAAAATGGTAAATGGAGATTATCATGAGATGAATTATTTGCTAATTGATGGCATGATAAAGAAAGAATGACTAAAGGGATCAAGGTTTGTATAACCAAGTCATAATAATAATTATTTATGTATATACAGATAATAGAATAAACAATCATGAAAAAGAGAACAAGTTATTCTTAAGAAATAAATTCAAGAATAAAAAGAAGGCAATGATAAATAATAAATCCATAATCAAAATTAAATGACATTATAAGCAATATAAAGTACAAAATCAAAGTCACCATGTAATATAGATAATAATTTGACATAATGTTAAATGATATAACAAAAAGATAAAGATAAATTTGGAGCACATGTCTAATCCAAATGAAAATGTAAGAACACCATGCATGTGTTTATAAGTAATGATATATTTATCTAGATACATTATCCAAAACATCTTATAAGTCTCTATGAAGTTAAATGTAAACTACATCTAATGTCTCATCTATCTTCATTGAAAACTAGGAAAATACTTCACATCTAATCTCCTCAATAGAAAAGGTAAGAATGCTTAATGGATCATGTTGATGAGGGATATCATGTAATGGATGCTTAGGAGAATGCATGATATTTCTTTTTATAGGAGATTAAGGGATCACTGATGGGGAAGGATCCATAGGTGAAGGACTCATAGGTGGAAAAGGATCCATAGGTGAGGGAATGTCCATGGGTGAGGGATTCATAGGTGGAAGAATAACAGGTGAAGAAAGGACCATAAGAGGAGATGGACCCATAGGAGGTGGAACCATGGGGAAAGAAGGGGGAGCCTTATTATGAGGATGACCTATGGAAGGAATGGTAGAATGTGCAGGAATGGTTAAAAGATGATATTTAAGATGATATTGAAAGATGCAGTAACAATCAATACGATGTGTGCCACATTAGTGTCAGAGACAATATACCTCTCCATACTTAGGAATATAATTAGGTAGTACCTTTGAGGGAGGTATATTATTTTATAAGGATTGAATAATAGTATGACATAAAGTTTAAATATATTGTCACAACTTGTGACAATGCATGGAGGAATGATTATTTATGTCATGGAAGCAATGAATATGCCTATGAGTTGTCTTAGTAGGTGTACTTATAGGAGGAGGTGTAATAAAAGTGAATGGATATTAGTAAGTCTTATCATCCCATTTGATGAACAAAGGAGCTAGCTATGGTAAAGGAAGTAAACCATCACCAATAGAAGATGGTCTTGGTGGAGAGATAGGGCAAGGCTCAACAACAAAAATGATAGGATCAAAATTAGCATAGACTCAGCTAAGGTGGGTTTAAGAATGGGATCCAAACTAAGCTCTACTAAGGGAAGGGCAAGATCTACATAATGCTATAGGAGAGTTACATGCGTCTCAAGGATAAGTAGGCTATAGGGGTCATGGTACCTAGTAAAGTGATAGGGCCCAATGATAGCATAATCCATAAGCATACTCCTATGAGGTTATTTAGAAATTGGAAGTGCTTACACCATCTCAAACCTATGATAAAGATAAAAAATTCTAAAATTATTATTGATATATGATGCAACATGGAGAAATACACTAAAATATTGATGCAAAGAGGAATGATAATGGATAATCTCAGCATCATAGGCCTAAACAAGACCTCCTAAGAATGGATCATCTAAAGTATAACCATTATTGTAATTAGGTGTATGAATATCAATGATGTATGTAGGGATGACATTTTCATCTAATGAGGTGTGATGAATGAAATATTGAATCGTAGTTAAGACAATGAGGATGTCATCACAAGGTGGTTGATGAGAATGAGGTTGCAAAGAAGTGAGAAGCTGAGAGATGAGATGAGGTGAGAGATTAGAAGTTTTCATCTTAAGATTGATCTCATAAAGCTCATCATCATCAAAATCTATGAGATTAGGGGTAATATTCCCAATGACTTTGGGATGACCGTTGTAACCTTGAGTTAAATTTATAAAAAAGTTAAATCATTAAGACTCACAAAATGGAACACTTGACAAGGGTTCAAGGGTAGGAATCTTGAATACACTTTGGTTTTAGATTTTTTATAAATTCTAAGGGTTAGTGTCACCTTGAATACTATAGATGGCTCCATTATGAGTAAATTTAATGCACTGGTAAATAGAAGAATCAACTATTCGCATATGATGACTGTATGGCCTACTAAGCAGAATGTTGTAAGATAGAGGAAAGATAAATATCATCACCTTCATGTAAATGGTGATAGATGGGATGGAAATAGGGAACCACACATAACCTAAAGGAGGCATTTTCCTTCAATCATAATCTTGGCATGTGTTTCATGTGTATTTGAGATGGCATTCATAATATCCAAGGTTTTTGATAAAATTGAGAGAAACACAAGTGTTATAACCCTCATCAATCAAGGCATGCTTGACTTAGATATCACCAATTTGGACACTAATGAATAGAGGAGGATCATTCACATGAAGTAGAATCTCATTGGGGATCATGGAAGTGATGAGGGATTTAAGGGGAATATAATTGTCTATTATTTCATCAACATGGATGGATATATATTTTCACTATTGTAATATGCTATCTTCAAATCCAAATAAGGTTGCTTCACATCCTACTAGGGGAGGATGAGGTATGTTCATTTCAAATAAAATATGCATAAGATAATTATGATGATGTGGAAAGGTCCTCATAATCTCAATAAATGGGATGTGGTATGGGAAATTAATGAGTTTTTTGATAGGATCCCATTCATCATAACCCATAAGAAGATTCTTAGAAAGAGGTACATAGTGTTGAAGTAGGTCCTCAAAAGGAGGAGCTAAAGTATATTGGAATTTATTTTTATAAGAGGTAGAATTTTTAGTGAGAGGGAAAGTTTTTAGATTATATTGAGAAGATGAAGCAGTTGATGCAGGTTGGTTTTGAGAATTACTAGAATAAGTGTTGATAGAAGCTTAAGTGTCATTATTGTTAGGTAAATAAGATGGATGGATGGTATAAATAGTATAAGAAGTGTTATCCAAGGGAGGAGTTAGAATTTGTTCATCAAAAGTTATAAGCTCATCTTGCCCTAACTCATTTAAGTGAGTTGGAGAAGAATCTTGGATAACACAAAATGTGTGAGATAATAGAGGTGTGTAGATATGTTGAGCATTAATTAAAGTAACCACCTTATCTTCATTAATTCAGTTAATAATACTATCGACATTATTGGTAGAATGGGTGGGATTGTCTTGGTTATCTTAGTAATTTAGAAGAGGATCTTTATAGATGGCCAAATGAGCATTAGCTTGATTCAAAGCTTGATATTTAGTATTTATTTCATTAGATTTGAAAGCAATGTCATAGCCTTATTGATGCTTATGAATGATAAAATCATCATCAAAATTAGGACCAAGAATAAAATCCATAGCTAAATTACAAAGCTATTGATAGGTATCATGAGAATGACCCCAACTAGCATGAAACTAACAAAATTTATTAGGATCATACCAAGATTTCATAGGATGAGTGGGATCAAGTTCTTGTGGGAGAGGCCTTGGTATAAATTTTAGTAATTCTAATGAATATAAACAATTTTGAACATTAATGTTATTAGGGAAATATAAATGAGGATTGGTGAATTGGTTAGAAGGGGGAGTTGGTTCTGAATATTATATAGGAATAATAACTTGAATAGTGTGAATGGTGTTATAAGATTCTATGATAGCATCATTGGTAGCATGATTATTCTTGTTCTTGAGTAATATATAAGTACCCATATAAGGTTGGGATGGATTGAATTGATGTATAAGGAAATCTTGATATTTAGCTTGGTCGATAGCCTCCTCTAAGGTACATGGAGAGAGATTCTAGACCCGATATTACAACTTGGGAAAAATAACATTGGTAAAGAGATGGAAAAGGTTATCATCAGCCATGTTATGTTCACATTTATTATAAAATTTCTTCCATCATTTAAATAAAGATTGGGTAGCTTTGGTTTCAAGTTGATTACAATTGATAAAATGGGCTAAGGTATTCTCAAGAAGATCACTAGTTTGGAACTCTTGGACTAGAGTATTTACTAAATCTCCCAAATTAGTCATAGAATGAGTTTTAAGTTGGTTTTACCAATCTAAATCATCACCTATGAGAATTTTGGCTAATAGATTGGTAGTGGCAAATGTATTTAATTTTACCCAATATTTATATAGATTTACATATGTTTTTAGATGAAGAGTAGGATCAGTTGACCCATTGTAAGAAATGATAGGGGTTATACCTCCTATATTGATATTATAAATTTGAGATGTATGAGTATCATTTTAAAGATGATTGATTATCTTATTAACTAGAGGAGTGTAAGGGATAATATTCCCATGGGAATCCCCAAGAAGACGTGGGGGAACATTTTGATTATGCATGCCCCATGGCATCTATTGAGGGTGGGTTTGAATATGGATAAGGCGGTTTTACATTTACATCATTTGTTTTGCATTGTTAGATTGAAAAGCATTCATTTGATTAAGGTTTTGTAATAGCAGTTGATGAGTGTGATTTGCATTGTTAGAATTGTTTGAAGCATTAGAATTAGAAGTAGAGGCTTGGGTACCACTATGGGTGTGAGTAGGATCTTGATAAGAGCTATCAGAATGTGAGGTACTAGTGATAAAATTAGCTTATGTGGAAAAAGATAGACTAGTAAAGGGATGAGAAGTAGAATCACTAGAGGCATGGTTACCATGGGTATCAAATGATGCACTAGTGAAAAAATTGATGAGAGTGGGTCTTGGAAGAGGCCCCCTAGATGTAGAACTTACCATGTTAGTAGAACAACTAGGAATGGAAGTAGAAGAAGTCTAAAAAAAGTCATGGTATGAGAAGGGGTCAAAATAGAGGGAAGAAGCTACGAAGACAAGTAGTTAGTACCCTAAATCCATGTGAGAGCATGGGATAAATTGAATGAGGCTCTTTAGTTTGATCACTAATCATGATATGGTAAATGGTAAATGGTAAATAGGTCATTTCTTGATGTTGAGGAAATTTAGAGATAAATAAGATCATTTTAGGTGTATACTCTAATTTGGGTTGATCTTCAAGTGAGAAGAGAGTATTACAAAGAGAATAGGAATGAGGAGGGGTCCCATAGTGTGTTTTGTAAGTGAATATATGAAAATTACTTTCATATGGGAGAGGATCCATAATCTGCTTATGGAAGACCTTGTGAGGGTTGGAAAGACTCATCACATCTATTGAATTCAACTAAGTATTGTCTTCAAATAAGAATTTCATGATGAAGGATAAAGAATTGATAAGGCAAAGGTGATGTAAATGCAAGGAAATAAGAAGGGATATATAAGAGTATAGAGTTGATTGGGTCAACCTAGACTAAAAATAGGATCTAAAAACTAGTAAATAAGGATATAGAGTTGATAGGGTCAACCTACTATTATAATTTTGGATATAAAATAGTTAGATAAGGATATAGAGTCGATAGGGTCAACTTAATATTGTATCCTTAGGGGAAGAAAATAATATTATGTTAATAAGTTCAACTCAATACTATAAGCAGGGGAAATAAATAGTCTGTAAGAGACTATGTTGAATAGAATGATAGTGTACTAAAATAGGAAAAAAAAATCCATTAAATTTTGAAAGAAAGAAATGAAAGGAAACATAAAAACCAATTGGGTCAATGAGGATGATCTAATTGAGTCACACAACAAAAAAACTTGCACTAATGTTGTCCAATGTAAGTTTTTGCAATACAACATACAATTCAGCAAAGAACAAGCAGACAACTTAGAAAGTAGATGCTAGCTAAGAGGTCATCATGAATGTTATTAGATTATAAAGTGTTAATTTAGATATGATAGGGAATTTAGCTGAAATTAGTGAACTAAAAAATAATCTATGAATGGTTTTAGGATATTTAGGTTAAAATGGATTTATGTTGGTAATGGTATTGGCTTGGTATTGGGGCTTACCCACTCACTTCACACACTGAAATGATAAGGGTGTCAGGTTCTTTACCAATATATATCATTAATCACATGTTTATACTTGGCCAAAAAACCAAGTCAGCTTCCCCATTGGTGATGAAATCCAAGTAGGTAGGCCTTGGGTAGACAAATGTTTAAATGTATTTTTAAATTATGTGTTTTGGTAGTGTGTGAAAGAAAGATAAAAATAGTGAAATTAAATAGTATACTGAAAAACCACCTAATTAGACTATGTGATCTATTATAAGCATGTAAGCAACTAAAAGTGAAAGTGTGAGTTAATTACGAACATATAGATCTTAATTCTAACTTTGAAACACACTACAGTATTAGTTCAGGTGATGGTGTAGGTAGACATTACAATACAAAGTTGATAGTGTAACTATTGTACTACTAAAGTAGGGGTTTGTTAACAACTTTGTCAGTAGTGTCAACCTAGTCTTGTAGACAAAAGATAGAATATAGAACTACATCGACTAGGTCAGCCTAATTTATTGTATAAGGGTAGTTTTAAAGACTAAAAACTATGAAAAATAAAAATTTAATGAATAACATAAATGATAGAGAAAGAGAGAAAGTAACCTTGGTGGGTTGGAAGATGCAGAGGAAAGTGAGAATGTTATTAAAGTATCTTGATTTCTACTTACAAATTTTGCCAACTATGTCGATTGGGTCAACCTAGTTTTGTAGTTCCCTATTTATTGAATCTTGTGAAGATGACTATATCAACATGGTCAACCTAGTTTGTTTTATAAAAGTCTGAAAGAAGACTATACCATCTTGGTCAACCTAGTATATTTTTTAGAGATGAATAAGAGTATTATGTCAATCTATTTGATCGAGTGCCCTATTTGGAAGTGAAAACCTGCAATGTATCAACCTATTTGATCTATTAACCTATATCTGATGAATACCTACACAAATATAATAGTGTCATTTTTTATGAAACTATGTGTTAAAATTTTGCACAGAAGTTAGAAACTATACCAGCCCTATCAACCTAGTATCACAAATATGGAAAAATAATAAATTAAATGACAAAAAATAAAAAATGTGAAATAAAACTTGGAAGGGTTAGATTCATGTTGGGTTCACCAGAATGTATTCAATCAAAAATTCATTATTTCTATAAATCAATCCTAACTTGAGAAGATATATTATACTTATACTTCTGATTGGGAATACATTATATAATCAGGAACATGACCAATATGTGGATCTACTAGACCCAATTAAGGGATCTCTTATCACAATAAATAATACTAGCGAGGGTTCCAAAGTCTTTAGTCAATAAAAATCATGCAATAATCCTAACTAAGCCCTATGTTTTCATATTCACTAAACTAATAACAAGTAAAGTAAACTCTAATCTAATGCTCACCAAAGATTATGGCACAAAGTGGAGGTAATAAACACTAAAATTAAACATGTATAAGAGGCATATACTCACATCAATGTATATGGAACCCTAATGCATGGAAGAGAAGTAAAATTTCATATCTATCTAATTTTACAAATGAGGAAAAAAGTTATGAATACTTACCTTTGAAGATAAACCCATCGAGCCTCAATATCTCCCTTGGCTAAGGTGTTTTGCAAAAGGTTATCTTGGTGTGTAAGGATGACAAAGATAAATCAGCTTTAGGCTACACATCATATCAATGTATCCAAAATACTTATCCATAATACAATATCCATATCTCTAAAGAAATTATAAAACTCTAAGCTTGCTCCTCAAGTAGAATAGTGGATAAGCAGATGCATAATAACTCTTAGTTCTTATTCTCTTATCTAAATAATGGCAAAATTATCTTGTATATATTGGTGGATTTAACCCTAATCCTTCCAAAAGTTTCAACCAAAGGGTAAACCTAATCAACTTATACTATTATGGACAAACATTCACTAGGTCATGTGATAGGTTAGTCAAAAGCTGACCTAGACCCTAAATGAATTTTACCCATAATAATACAAGGTTGACCCAGTTGACCTAGTCTTATAAACTATCAAAAGGGGTTTTAGGTTAGGAAAATGAGGATGAAATATCAGAAATTATTGGAGGAATGTACAATATAGAATAACAAGCATGTAGTTATGGTTTTTAGGAGATAAGTGTGTAGATAACAAGTGGCAAAAGGGACAACAATC
Organism: Torreya grandis; assembly: GCA_037957365.1. Classification (NCBI taxonomy): domain Eukaryota; kingdom Viridiplantae; phylum Streptophyta; class Pinopsida; order Cupressales; family Taxaceae; genus Torreya; species Torreya grandis. The sequence goes on from JARHVA010002673.1 coordinate 1,497,562, forward strand.
ATGTGAAGCACCAATGGTCTACCCACCCCTTTCTCGATGAACCCCTTAAGGTGTAAACTTAGAGAGATTGAGACTCTATAGGTTATTATAAGTTAAATAGCATCAATAACTAATAAATTTTTGAAAATACTATGTGTATACTAGTACAATAATAGCAAATGGTAAAAGAAATCAAAGTGATTCTGGGATGTAGAGTCATGGTGTAAAAATAATCCATAGTCACTCAAATGTGTTTTTTGGTTCTAAAGATAAATAAAATTGAAACAAAGTGCTAGCATGTTTTTAGGATGTGAAGAAGGAATATAGAATAAGTGAAAATAGGTTTATAATCACACTTTCTTGTCTAAGGGAAATGAAATGGGTGGAGGGGATAATGAAGTAAAAACCAAGGTAAAGTAACTCTTTACCGAATTCAAGACACTCAAATTATGTTTGTCAAAACAATAGGACTTTCAATCTTAATGAATCTAAATAATTTATCTTATCCACACAAGTCTGAGAGAAATAAATGCAGTAGGTAGATCATCCCATGAAGTCTATATGCATGAAATGTAAAATGGACTACCTTCCCACAATGTGTTCCCCATTCCTCAGAACCCCTTATAAAGTTGTCAGTCTACTACGAACATTAGGTACTTGTGTAAGAAAGTAGGTATCACCATAGATTTTGTTGATTTATCTTATTCCAATCTACTAGCCTACCACACCCCAATGGACCTTAGCTTTATTATGAGGCCAATTGTGGAGTTTGAGATTCTATTGGAGATAGGATATGTACTTGCAATCACATCTTGTGGTGTGATTTTGACTTTTGAAATTTGTATGTTTGCCTTTTGTATATCATTGCCTTTTTTTTCAAATTATTTGGATTTAATATTCTTTATGGATTTTTCTATCCCTCCTCCATATGGATTTAGAAAACCAAACATGGATGTAAAAAATGACTTTCATTTGAATACTTTGGATTTGGTTGCTAAAAGAGAGAATTCAAAGAACATGGTGTCTAAGAGTCCTTGTTAAGTTAGGTGAAATAAAAGTGTTATCTTGACTTCAACCTTATTTTATCCAATGTGGATTGAAAGGAAAGTAAATCAAAAGGAATAAAACATGAAACAAATTGAATTACTTCAAATCATAAAAACTATGAGAAAGGGCAAAAAAAGGATACAATGACATTGGAGTGTGATTCCTTATTATAAGAATGAGGGAATTGTAGGAAAACATGATAACACCATTTTTTATGCAAATTTCATCTATCAAATAATTAGAATCCAAAGTTAATAACAAGGATCACAAAGTCAGAATTATTACAAAACACATTCTAGATAAGGAATACTGAATGAAAGATGGTAATTTCATGAAGAAGGCTAGGTCCTATCCATAGTCTTACACTATAAATCATAAAGTAAAAACCTAATAGGGTGCTAAGATAATTTGAAATCAAGAAAAGAAGAACAAAAATAAAATCATGAAGAATATTGGGTCTTATATACGGTTTTACAATGCAACTCGTGAGAAAAGAGAAACCAAAGGACTAGGAAGGACTAATGTTTGTGGAGAGAGGAACTATTGAAGAGGGTGAGACCCATGTAAATATATTGTAAAAATATTTAAAAGGATAGCATATAGAAATCATCATAATAAGATAAATATCTATGATAACGTCTATATCAAGGATGAGCATATGAGAGATAAGCCTATGTGTTTTGGAAGGTTTCTTGAAGTTGAATTAGTTTGGTATCATGTAATGTATAATAAGAGTGGGCATCATAAGATGCCCCAATGTGTAATTTTATGTAGGGATGGGCATCACAAGATACCCCAAAGGTTGAAGTAACATGTGGGTGGGCATCACAAGATGCCCTGAAGGCTAAAGTAATATGTGGATGGGCATCACAAGATTCCCCAAAGGCTAAAAAGAGGAAGAAAAAATAAGAATAAAATAGCACTCCATATAGTGTCTAAATGGATTCAAGTTTTCCAACAAGATTCTGATAGGTTATTTCATGAGGCTTGATGAAAAAAATAGAATTTAGGAAAGAATGATGAGAATCAGGAATAGAGTTAGCTAGACAGAGAATAGAGTCAACTAGATAATAAACAAGGTCAACCAACAAAGAATAAGGTCAGTTAATAGGTAAAAAATTGACTAGGATCATAGGGTAATGCTAAGATATAGGTTAAAATAATACATATTCATATGGTTCAATTGTTTACTATTAGATAGGGGATATAATAGAGAGATATGAAGACACAATCATGTAGGTCGACCTTGTACTACTAGTAGGAAGGTGGAACAGTCTATAAGAGATTCTATCGACTAAGATGATAGTGTCTTGGAATAGGGAAAAAATTTACAAGATAATTGGAAGTAAAAATTAAATAAAAAACACAAATAATTGGATCAATGTTATTGATCCAATGGAGGCACACAACACAAACCTTATACCAACACTAGTCATTGCAAGTTTTGTAATACAACACACAATGATCAAAGAGAAAGATATCAACTAAAAAGTAAATGATAACTAATAGTTTACCCTATGTTATTATATTATTATAAAGTTTTTATTTTAATGTGATAGAAAATTTGGCTAAAATAGGGAACTATAAAGTAGTCTAAATTTGGTTTTAAGATGTTTAAATTAAAAGGGATCTATATTGGCAATGGTATTGGCTTAGTATTAAGGTCTACACCCTCACTTCATAATCCTACAATGATATGGGTATCATGTTCTTTGCCAATAAATACCATTAACCATATATTTATACTTGTCTAGAAAACCAAGTTAGATTCCCCCTTCGTGATGAAATCCAAGTAGGTAGGCCTTGAAAAAAAAATGTTTAAATGCATTTTGAATATTAAGTGGTTTGGTAGTGTGTGAAAATGAGTGAAATAGTGTAACTAAAATGGTAATTTAGAAAACCACTTATTCATACTATGAGTTATTCTAATCATGCAAACAGCTAAAAAGGAAATGTGAATTAATTACTAGAAAATAAATGTTAATTCTTTAATTAAGAATAGTACAGAGTCAATTCAAGAAACACTATATGCAAATAGTATAAAAAAATTCAACTGGGTCATTACTATTCTACATAATTAAGGTCTTTAAGAACATATTTAAATAGGTCAACTATGTCTCTCAAATAAAAAATAGATTATAAAACTAAGTCAACCAGGTTGACCTAGTTAGTTATAGGTTTATAGTTTTAAAGACTGCTAACTTGTGAAAAATAAAATTGAAAGAAGTACAAAAATTATACAAAGAGGAAAGAAAGGAACTTTGGTGGGATTGAAGATGATTAAGATTGAAAATTTTATGCTAAAAATTCCTTAGTTTCTACTTTCAAATTCTATAAATTGGGTCGACTAGTTCAACCAAGTTTTGTAAAACCCTGTATGTTGAAGCAAAATAAGGAACAAGGTTGACTTGTTCGATAATGTTTGTTGACTTGTATGATGGAAGAAATAATTAACACACAAATATGACCTATTTGATATTGTATGCTAATATAAAATTGAATAAGATTACTATTTTGACCTATTTGATGTAGTAACCTATAGTTAATGAAGACCTACACAAATAAAACATAGTCATTTTGAAGTGATTGTGTGTTAAACATGTGCACATAAAGTTAGAACTATACTAACTAGTTTGTTACAATATTTCAAATATGAAAGAATATAATAAAATGATAAAAATTATGGCATGAAAGAAAACCTAAAATGGTTATATTCCTGTTGGGCTCACCAGAATGTATGCAATGGGAAATGCAATAGATCTATAAATCAATCCTAGCTTGGAGAAGATAAATCTTGCTTACACTTCTGATTGTGAATACATTATATATTTGGGTTCATGACCAAGATGGATTCACTATACCTATCCAATGGATCTCTTACCATAATAAATTCACTAAGGTGGGTTCAAAAGCCTCTAATCAAGCAAAAGTATGGAATAACCCTAACTAAGTCCTTTGTTTTCATATTTACTAAACTAATAACAAGTAAATCAAAATCTAATCTAGTGTTCACCAAATCTTGTGGCATAAAATGGAGCTTAGTAAACATAAAATTAAACATGCATAAGAGAATCTTAATTCAGCTATGTATAGGTAAAATCCTAATGCATGGAGAGAGAAATATATTCAAAATCTATTACTTATATTACTTTTATCTACTAAAGAGAGGAGAAAAGTTACAGATACTTACCTTGAAGACAAACCCATTAAGACTCAATCTCTCCCTTAGCCAAAGGCGATTTGCAATAGGTTTTTATCGTTTTTAAGGATAAATAATAAAGGTCAAAGCATCTAAGACTTTTTTACAAGACAAGATTCTTCTCCAAGTAGAAACCCTAAGCTAAGACTCAAGTAGAATGGTGGAACATCAGATTATAAATATGCATAAATGAATAATTAACTATTTTTGTCTCTCTAAGAATGGTGAAATGGATGTGTTTATATAGACAAATCTAACCCTAGTCCTTTTCAAAACTTTGGGTCGATAAGGTTGACCCAATTAACCTTGTATCATTATTGACAAAAACAAATTAGGTCACAATCTAGGTAGGCCAAGGGCCAACCTAATACCTAAATAATTTTTATCAATTAGAGTAAAATTTTGATGGGACCAATATTTTAATGTAAAATTTTAAAAAGGATTTTAGGTTAGGGAAGGGCTAATGAAGGCAGAAAATGACTAGAGGGGGTTGAAAAATAGGAGGAAAAACTTAGGAGAATGTTTTTAGGAGATGCTTGGATTGATAACAAGTGATAGTAAGGGACAAAAATCCTATGAAGCACTAATTTTATTCCCACCTCCTTCCCAATGCACCCCTTAAGGAATGTACTCGTAGAAATTGAGACTCAACATATTCCTACAAGATAGAAAGCATTAGTAATTGATAAAGTTTGAAAATATTATGTGTATACAGGTGGTATAGGCCAAAAAGGAACAACAAAACAATATTTATAAGGAGAAATCATAATAAATGAACATAAATAAAACAAAATAAAATAGATAATAAAATGGGATATGAAAAAATAAATTATTTATAGGAACAACCAAGCTAATTCAAGCCTAGAAAGAGTGCTTGAGGAATTGTCCATTAATAGGAAATGGAACATCCTCACCAATTAAGCACCTTAAGTGGAAGGCATTTTCACATAGGATTTTAGAGATTTTATAGGGACCTATCCATAAGGCTTCAAATTTTCCATGTTGTCCCTTCTTTTCATGAGCCTTGTCATAAAGAAGGACCAGATCAGAGATCCAAAAGGCTTTATTTCTAGCTCATTTGTCAAATCAGTGTTTGATGACCTCTTGATTATTATTAAAGTGTATAAAATCATCATTATTTTTTTCTTAAAGTTGAAAAATATTCAATAGGAGAGATCCTATTTTATCATTGGTTTGTAGTTAGTCATTCATAAACTATAAGGTAAGAATTTTTAGTTACATAGAGAAGATAGGATCTTAGCCATATATTAGATGGTATGGTGAAGTACCTAAAATAAATGTTATCCTAGTCTTATATGAATATAATGCAAATTTTAACATGTTATTCTAATCCCTAAGGTTTTTTACCCAAAATTATTTTAATGACATCAATTAAATTCTTATTTATGGACTTGTCAAACCCATTACCTTGTGGATAATATTTTAAAGAGTAATTAAAGATTAATTAGTTGTTATAGGCCTATTAAGAGAAAGTAGGGTCATTATCACATACCAAAACACATTACATTCCAAACCTAGTAACAATGTGCTCTTCAAAGAAGTTGATCACTATGTCAATTATGAAAATTTTGAAGTCTTGGGCTTCAACCCAACATGTATAATAATCATTCATTGTGAGGACTAATTTGTGCTCAGTGGAATAATTTTCATTAATGGATCCCATGAAGTCCAATCCCCATTTGGTGAATGGTCTGATCTTGATAAATGGTTGTAAGGGAATGACAAGAGTGTATTCTCTATGTGTAGCAACGTGGAAAGTGTGGTAGTTATTGACATGTGAATGTGAGTATTTAAATACATGAGGCAAATAATAACTTGACCTCTATATTTGGTGGGTTTTTGTACTTCCTAAACCATGTCCAGTTACATACTTCCCATGGAAATCTCAAAGTACTTTAGTTGTTTCTTCTTTATTCAGGGATCTTAGATATATGACTTCATGGTTATTTCTATATAACATGTTTGATTTAGTCATAAAGTTATTTTTGTTTAGGCATCATTCTCTCCTTTGGTTAGAATTTAGGTGGCATGGACACTCATTATTCATCAAGTAAATAGAATGTCCTGGTACCAATCATCAGTTGAAATATTTTACATTGAATATTGTTAGTGAATGATCTGGGGGTCCACTTCAACCATGGATTTACTAAGTATTTGACCTTTAAATATTTTCATAGGTTGGAGTTTTAAATTGATTTATTATAGAATGGTCATCCACTCACTGCATCTTTCACCCAATGTTTTATACATTAGCATAGATTTCACAACTAGATCAAACACTATGAAAACACCTTGTTACATAGAATGTAGTGTCTAAACTTTTTAACTACCTTGATCAAAGAAAAGGCTTTTTTATCACACAGTGAATACCTAAGTTTAGTGTTTATTATAGGGTAAATCATAAAGGACACGTGCCTCTCATCTCCTTATTTTTTTTGCGTTAAAATAATTGCACTTTAATGTTATGAAACAAAGGAGTAGATATATAAGGGTTGTGTGTAATCTGGACTAATGAGGATTAGTGTATTTATAATTACAACCTTGATTTGATCAATAGCTACTTGTGCCTCAGCTTTCCAATTTATCTTTGTGTCCTTCTGCAACATGTTATTGAGTGGCCTAACTATCTCTACTAAGCCTAAAATAAAATTCCTCATGAAGTTAAATTTATCAAAGAAATATTTCAACCCTTCTTGATGGTTGGATATTTAGAATCACCTCTAGTCTATTTAGATTGATAGATATGCCTTTCTCAAAATAATATGGCCTAATAGCTTTCCCTCATTCACTTCAAAGATATATTTCTTAGGATTCAATGAAATTTAAGGTCTATGCATCTTTGCAACACCATCCTAAAATATTTGATGTGGTCTCCTCTTGTAGATGATATTTATGGATTATATATCACCTCATTCTTATACACTTGGAAAACTAAAAAATTGGTTATTCCCCTTAGTTCTAGACCTTTACCACTTCCACAAGTCTTGTATATGCTCTATCTTATGTCCCTTGGCTTATATCTCTTAGTCCAATAAATCTTATGTTAATGATCCATGGCTTATGTCTGTAGACACCTAAAACTGGCCACTAATAACCTCCAATCAAGCTTTTGACCAATTTCTACCCAAAATGCACAATTTGGCCTAAAAACACTAAAACATGCTAAAAGATTTGAAATTGACATATTCAAATGCCAATTTTGGCCAAGGTATTCCTAAATAGGGCAATGCAATTTATGGGCCAACTAACTTTGATCATTCCATTTCGAGTGAAAATGCCAATTTTGCACCCACGTGCTCTAGACTACTCTTTCCTTCAAATCTTTTGAGTAAGACTTGTGCCTTTGTTATTTTTTTTTGGAAACATTCTAAATGGGAATACACATCTAATGCATCTGACGTGGACTTACAATTCAAATTCAGTCAAATTTAGGACCAATAACAAGGCATTTTGATTAATTTGGGTAATTTGTGCATAATGTGCTTAATCATGCCTAAGAGATAATTAACCCAAATCAAGGCCTAATCAAAAATTCCATGGAAACTTGTTGAATAATTTTTTTTGGAAATAAATATTGAATATTTTCATCATTAAGTGACCTCATTTCTTGGGAAGACATCCCTAGGCCATAAATGCCACAACTATCAGGATTCATGCCCTACATGCATCATCAATGCCTTCCATGATGCCCTCCATGCCTATAAATTGCCACTTTTTCCAATGACATGATGAGGATAATTACAAACTTAATTCCAAAAATTGAATTAATCCTCAACCACACATCTCAATCTTGAGATGGATGGTTTAGGTTGATTCTGATCAAATCCAAAAATCTATAAATAGGAGGCCTCACAACATCATTTCTAAGATTAATTAGTGCAAAGTTATAATGTAGGATTGGTTTCAAAAAGATTAAAGAAACTAGTGTTATAATTATAAATTAATTCCAAGCCAAGCCACAAGCCAAAGGTGCCAAGGAGAGATGGAGGTTGTAAAGCTTCCATTTCCAAGGACTTCATGAGCATAGGCTGAGCAAGCCACCACAACAAGAATTTTGGAGCATCCAAGGAAAGTAAAAGAGTTTTCTATTACATTTTAGTTGTGCATTTCATTCATGATTGTTAACTAAGCTCTCCCTAGTGTCTATGCCTAGATATGTTATGTTATTAGTGTGTTTATTTCATCTTGTTTTCATTTTAGAACTAACACCATACTAACCATCCTCTCTTGAGTCAAATTCCTAGATCACATAATGGCACACCCAGTGGGACTAGATGCATCCTACACATGAAGGAGATCTTTTTGAAACTTTAAAATATTTATTTGAGCTCTTAAAACTCTTGAAAATTGATTTTCTAACTTTATTTTGCCATTTTTGTTTGCGATAATTTTTACACAATAACTGACATTGGCAAAAATATCGACATCAATTACCTGACCTAACTGACATCAATCAGCATAACTGACATTGGTCAGATCTTCGTTATCCGTAACTAATTTTGGTGGTATTAACCAATGTCGGTCACTATTTTTTTCAAAAAACATAGACCTGAGACCTATGTTTTCAAAGTTTTTTGTTTCAAACTCAAAATAGCTTCAAATCTAAGGGGCATGCTAACAATTTTGTTGCAAGACTAAGTGGGATATTTACTCAAAACATGTTTAAATCACTTTTTCTAGATTAAAATTTGATTAGGAACTTTGTTTTTGGTGTTTAACAAGGAGTTTTTAGATGTTTTTGGTGAATTTTTTTTCAAATTTTACAACTAAGACCAAGGGGTCCAATGAACACCACTAAAAATTTCATTTGGGTTTAAAATTGAACACACTCATCAATTTTTACTTGTAATAGTTGGTTAGATTAATATTTTTTGGCAAAAAGATGTATGTTGCATGTATGTGCTTCCATTTTTCCCCTATAGGGAACCCTTATAATCAAAAGTGACATTCCTATTGTAAATAGCCTAGTCCAAGGCTTAGAAATAAATTCATTTAAAGTACTCCCTAAAAACTCATCAAATTTTGGGTGATCTTGAAAATGACCCTAAAGTCTTTCTATTTTTCATTCTTTCTATGTTTTTATGCATCTTGGCTTATGAGGGGGACTTCATCACTTCCCAAAAGTTCTTTAGGGAAGTTTTGACCTAGGGTTTCATATCCTGGTATTGACTTCATTTGACTCTTTTAGAGTTGCACATGGGACATAGTGGTACTTTGGACATCGCACTACACTGAGCGAACAGCAGGATGTAGTGGTTGATTAAAGGATTAGACCTTTTTGTAACAAGCCAAGTGATATAGACCCAAAATCCATGCTTTTATTTTACATTATTTGGCATGAAAGTCATTGTGCAATTGATTCCCCTATATCATTCATAAACTTGTTAGATTTTAGACGAATCCCCACTTACCATTGAAGTATTGTTAGTGTAAGGTGCACCTCAAGGTCCATGTCATAGTACTATCATTTGAGTGAAGGGGGGTGTAAGAACCATACTATATAATGTAAGTTTACTTTTAGATGAACACTTCAAATCCTCTTAAACGATGTATATTGATGGATTCCAATAATACCAAGCAACCTTGTTAGTTTAGGATCTAAGAATAGTTAATTAGTTGGTCTTGTCCTAGTTTAAAGTCTTTTTTGGAGTCAAAACTTGGTGTAAACAAATAATCCAAAATGAAACACATAGTCCAAGTTTTTCTTTGAACAAAGAGGCATTATGCTACTCACATGTGAGTTCATCTATTTACCTTATTCAAAGTTCATCAAAAGCTTGAGAGTCATATCATCCACTTTGGCATAGTTATGCTACCCAATTGAGTCTAGACCTTTACCAAAGTTGTTTAAGTCTTTCACTTATAATTTAAATTAAAAATTACACCTTTACAAGTTTATAGGGTTGATGTGTTAAGTGGGTTCACCATTTACACTAAACTTGAGGTAACTTAGGTTTAATTTCCAATTTAGGTTGAAGGTCATTTAAGACACATAATCATTATCATCACTTGATAGACTTAAGCCATTTTTTACTAAATGCTTCCACTTTAAGTCTATACACCACCATATTTTGAGTCAAGAAAATTAGTGTTATGCTATCAGAATTGTGGAAAATTGTTTGTGCCTTAGAGAGGTTTTGAAACAAAATTTTTGTCACACCTTTTGGGTATTGTAGCATTGTTACGCTACCCAAATCATTTTGAAAATTATTTCAAAGATCCTCTTACATATAATTCCAAATTTTTTCCTATTTCTTTAGGCCAACCCAAGTGTACTTTTGATCCTTTATCTAAAGCATAGTTATATTGTTCACCTTTGTCTATTTTGTTTGTCAAAAAGATCCAAGTTTTATACCATTATTTAGGAGAAAATAAAATATTGCTAAAGTGTCTTTTGTTTCATACCTTATACCTAGTTGATCAAGTTCATGTCCAAGAATCGAATTCCTAGTGTTTATTAGAAGTATTTCAAATCTATTAGATTAAAACTTTCATCTATTTCCAAATTCTAGCTTTTGACATCGTTTGGCCAAGAGTCCTAGCACAAGCCTTGTTTGAGCCTAACTTTTGACGTCATGTTTGGCCAAAAGACCTAGCAACTTTTAATTTCCTAGATTAGATTGATTTGAAACACATTGACCTTAGAGTTTGTCATTTTGATTTTTGGTCCATTTACTTGCTTACCTTTGTGTGAATAGTGAAATGTTAGATACTTCACTTTAGCTTGTTTCCTCAAAAATATTTGCATAAACCTTTTGATCCTTTTGAAAAATCTAAACCAAGTTGGAACATGATCTATTTTAGATTATATCTTTTTAAGAGTTTGTATAACTCTTTAACCTTTTATTACACAGCATTGACTATGGATCCCAATATGTATTTCTACACTCATAGTGGACTCATGTAGAATCTAGGGATTAGTAATGTAGTTACGCAAGAACAAATGGTGCAAGACCCCTATGTGGATAACATTGCTTATGAGATGGATTCTTATCCTTCTTATAATACTCAATTAGGGGCACAAAGCCAAGATCCATTAGCTAGCTATTTGGTTAACACACCACCTTACACAAAATAGGACCAAAAACAAATCACACAATACTTAGCTATAATACATATAGTGGATGAACCAGTATGTCAATAGTCATATTATACTAATATGCCTTCCACATATGATCCATTTTAGTTTGAGCAAAATTTATTAGGGAACAAAGATGAGATTTTAGTTAGAGCCATAGAGGTAAGGGCTAAGTTTTTGGTATAATTCCCCCATGAAAATTTACCAAGTCTAGTAAGAGTACCCCATAATATCATTTATGATCAACAGGCTTCTTCTAGTAATCCTATGGCTCTAGTCCAAATAACATATCAAGACCCCAATATATCCAATCAAGGCAAAAACATCATGGAAGATCACTTTAACCAAATGCAAATAGCATATCAAACCTACCTAAATTTAGCACATGATTTCAATCAAAAGAACATGGTGAGTAAGCCCCTCATTGACCTAGTACCTTAAACAGGAGTGTTGATGTAATTAACTAGACAAGAAAATCCAATTTTTGACCCCTTTGTACAAACTACTTCAATAGGTAACTTGATACATATGCCAGTTATTAAAGGTCTTTAGCCTCTATACTGAATAGTGAGCCAAATGTACTAGACAATGTGAAAATAGTGTCCAATCTTGATCAAAGTGATATTAATTCACAAACAACTAGCCAAAAACATGTGCCTATAGTTAATCCCATGAGTAGATCATTATACCAAGGAATAAGAGTTTTTGCACCCCAACCTCAATCAACTACTTCCTCAACTATGCAACCTATGGGGTTAGATAATCAAAAAATGGCTAATGATATGCCTCAATAATAGATTGTGATGAATCTTACTCCCCCTCAACAAGTAGTGAGTAGTATTCTATAATAGTAGACACAATCTAGTATATCAACATAATAGAGGATGAATACATTGCCACCTTAATCAGGGGCAACTAGTGTTCCTTCTTACCAGGTAATAATGAACATACCTCTTTAGTCATAGACTAATATGCCAATTCAAAACCAAGTAATGACTAGTCAACAACATGTAAATATTGGCCAATGATAGATGTTAAATTTGTAACCTAATTTCACTTCCTCATAGGGATTCATGAAACAAAGAGGTCCCCATGTTTTTTAAGTACCTACTAGACAACCGTTGGTTCAAAATGTGCCACAAATTTAGAGACAAGATCTTGGTCCATAAGTTCTTAGTCAACAGCAAGGTTTGATTAGTCGGTATCATGTCCATTTTCAACCACAATAGGCATACTATAGTTATATCCCTTCATCCCTACCATAAAATCCTCCAAGTCAAACCTTTATCACTAACCCAAACTAAAATATCACGTAGCCAAATGTGTAATTTCAAGTGCATCCTAATCCATGTATGCATATTCCTATTCCATTCCCCATCAAAGCTAATTTACCCCAATAGGAGTCTCCATCATACCTTGGTCAAACTGTCCCACTTGTGACCTCCCAGGCATTTACCCAAACCAATATTCTCCCTCAAATAAATATCCCTTCTAGTTTCCTATCCCAAAAATTACAACAGATGAAGGATACAATTTTTGCCATTCAGGTAGAGAAGCAAACTAAGAAGTTCAAATTATATGACATGTGTTCCTATCCATTCAACATGGAGTATTTTTAGATACCATTTCCTCTAGGATACGAACCACTCAAATTTGATAAGTATAAAGGGAAAGGTGATCTTAAGGCCCATTTGACCAAATTTTTTGTCACATGTCAACCAGTGGCATATAGTGACATATACCTTTTATTATTGTTTCTAAGGAGTGTGGCTAGACAAGCCTTGGAGTGGTTTTAAAAGCTGCTCAAGAATTTAGTAACAGACTTTGATGATCTTTTTGATAAATTTGTACATAAATTTTCCTATAATCTCGAGCATGAGATTTCATTAGTGGACCTGACACAAGCAAAGCAAAAATATGGGGAGAGTTTTGAAATTTATTTATAGTGATGGAGATCCCTTACAATCCATTTCACCCATAGTTTACTAGATAAATAATTAGCCATTGTGTTTACCAAAAATTTGCATAGTGAGATAGCTTACAATCTAGAGTTACAATGTGCACATACATTTAAAGAGATCATTGATAAAGGTTTGTTGATTGAGAGGGTGCTCATAAATAAGGAGTTCATCATGTTTAATTCAACTAATAAAATTAAAGGTACCAATCATATAAATTACCAACACCCCAATCAAATGTAAGCATCATAACTGACACAGGCCAATAATCAAGAAAGGCCAAAGCAATTCAACTGAAATATGAATGTTATGGGAAATGGAGTAACCAAATCTCATCATGTCCAAACTATGTAGACATCATCTACACCACCTTTTAAAATTACTCCTACCCATCAACCTCTCTAACCAATGTTGCAAGTATAACAACCAAGACCTTCACAATAAATATAGTAACCTTTACCATTGCAAACCCTTCCAAGGAGAACCATGCTTGCACATCGTGTCTTTAGTGACTTAGGAGAACCTATTGAATTTTTATTTCTCAATCTTTCTACTACTAATATGATTAGTTGGCCCATACCAAAACATTATCCACAAGGCATTCCTTATCCTGATTGTATCATGAAAATGAATTATGTGACTATCATCGGGTCAACGGGCATAATCTATGAAGATGTGTCTAAATCAAGAATTTAATTAAAAATATGTTTGATAATGGGGAGATAAAAATGGATAATGGTGATTTCATTTCTAATCAAAATCTTGGGATCTATCAAAACCCCTTTCCTTGACATAACAATCAATAATAGCAGAATAATTAGCAACAACAACACTAGCCAGTGTAGCATCAAAATCAATAGTATCAAAATCAAAGGCTAAACTAGCATACTCGACAAAATTAGTAGTATAATCCATAATAAAAATGGATAAAACCAAGGTTAGAATGCTAAAAACCAACAAACCTACCATGCAGTTGGACATAACTACAATAGGGTTGTAGGTCATATTTCAAGAGGTAGCATTAATATCATCTCCTTTAATCCTAGACCAAACAGTAATTAGCCTAGACCATTACTAAATAATACTATCTAGACAAATCACATGGATAATCCTTCTTTGAATTGGGAATGCATACAGTAAAACTACCAAACTAGGACTCCCACTTTTGGATCTTATAGAGATAACTCATTCTTGCCACATGACCACATGCAAGTACATCAACAATTGAGACTTATCTTATCTAGTCTCACTCCATTTCTAACATCAGTTAGCATTAATGTTCCAATATTTAATCTTGATTATGCAGTCACAACTTAGAGGTTAAATATTAGTATCTCATGCCCACAACCATCCACCACTTTACCTATTATCTAACCAGTTGTTTAGCCTTAGAATAAACCATCCACTACTGACCAAGATAAGAAGTTTGATATTGTGAACCAATTGCAAAGATGCCAGCACAAATTTATATTTTGGATTTACTGTGAACATCAAGAATCCACAAGAACATCTTGAATGAGTTCTTGACCCAATCCACTATTGCTCATGACATATCCCCTGATAACTTTCAAGCTTTGGTTGGACACCTAACTCTAGCCCAATAAGTCATATTCAACCAAAGTGATATGTCTTCCCTTGGCTTGCTCCATAATAACCCATTATACATTAAGGTTTGTATCAGATGGCATAAAGTGAAATGTGTCCATATAGACAATGATCTTTTTCACGTCAGTAGATGCCTCCTTTCTTCCAGAATTTGATAGCTTGATGTAGAAGAAACCTGTGATAGTAGGCAAGGGCCAAATGGCTACGGCTTCACACTATTTCTTCAAACTCAAATATTACAAACTATTACAAAGACTTGTTTCAATTTCTAATTCTCAAGATCCGTCTGAACGGGCAAGAGAAGAGCATACTCTTGGAACAAGCTACTAGATTTTTACACTGAAAATTTTTCGATGCATATGCTAAGGCAGAGAGGCTTATTTATAGCAATTTTGGGTGGTCCTGCCTGCTCGCTGGCAAGGCGGTGTCAATCCCATCATGTTTTACAGCTCAAAAGATGGCTACAGTGAAATGCTATTCAAAGCATTGGATCCACAAGATGATGATGGTGAGGATGGAATCCTAGGTTGTGGGCCCAACATGTCTTCTGCTTCGTTTACAAGGTCATCTTCGGATATTGGATTGAAAAGGCATCTTATCTGAAAAGTGCTTTGGAGATGCCAATGTCGACAATTAGGGGGTCCCACTTCACATGGCATATGTCATGGAGTGCAGTGGAAATAAGATTCCCACTCAAGCTGTCGGTGAATGATTGTGTGCACGACAGTATCTTGATCGTGATTTTCTTCTTCATGAATTCTATGCAAGCCATGTCGAGCGATCCATCTATACAGGTGTTCATTAAATGTGGATCTGATCTGAATGCACCACGTCCATAGTGGTTGCTTTAGTAGCTCAATGAATTGATGATACAGGAATTCACTATTGATCCTTTCAATTGTGATGACGCCCGAGCTTTGTCGGTGGTTAGCTTGGATTGTCACTGCTGCAGACATTTGCAGGTCATGTTCTGCTACATAAGAAATCCTCATGTATCGGGGATGCAGGCCTTCTCAAAGGATTTGTTCTTGCACAAGAACATTCATGGAGTCAAATCCTTGGTTAAGAATCCTGATGAGATTGAAACCAGGCGCAGGCTGATGCATCAATGTTGCTGGAGGATTTCGGCTGAGCCAATCTACAATTACATTGTTAGAACCTATAATATGCTCCACAAAAAAATTAAATTGGTTAAAGAATGTTTGCCACCAGACATATTTTTTGCAACCATCTTTCCAACCATGATCTTTTTCTCTGAAGGTTAGAAATCTAGTACAATCGGTTACAATTACAAAATGTGGCAAATGGAGAAGTTTAAGCATGAACTTCTCAAGACATTTCTTTACAGCATAGATCTCTTTATCAGAGGAGATCCATTTTAATACATCGGAGCTAAACACACCACTCGCAAACTCACATACAAACTCTTTAATATCTAAAATACAAACAAGTACTCCTCCCCATGCGAGGTCAGAGGCATCAGTATATACTTTCATTTGTTTGGACTTTGGAATATGCAGTTCTGGTAGTGCGGGTACAGTTGCTTTGATTTTACAAACTGCTACTGTATGTTATTCTTCCCAATGGAATGCTTTCTTTTTCTGGAGAAGTGTTTATAGAATGTACCTGCCTTCACCAGAGTTAGGATAGAAACTATTCAAATAATTTAGCAAACCCAAAAATGCTTACAGCTTGGGTTTATCCAAACATTCAGGAAAACTGATGACTTTTTCTTTGATGTGCGGCTAGACTTGCAGTTTAGATTCTCGAATTATCATGCCGAGGAAGTTGCATTCAGTTTTACATAACTAAATTTTAGTCTCTGATAGGACTATTCCTGTGTCTTGTGTCAGCTGGAAGAATTGGGAGAGATGAGTAGCATGTTCATCTAAATAATTGCTAAAAATTAAAATATCATCAATATATACACAGAGAAAATGAGAAGTGCCACCAAAAATTTTATCTATATGCGCTTGATAGTATGCTAGCACATTCATAAGGCCAAAAGGCATGACAGTCCATTGATAATGGCCAAAGGGGAAGTTGAAGGCTGTCTTGGCTCTGTCTTCTTCTTTGACTCTGATCTGGTAAAAGCTTGACTTGCAGTCAAACTGTGAGAAATACTTGCAGGCTGCAACTTTCTCAAGCAAGTAGCTTTTATCTGGTATCAAATATGGATATGGCTCTATTATAGAATTTAATGGTCTGTAGTTAATGACCATTCTCTTTTTACCTCGTTTCTACTCTGAATGCTTGTTAACCATAAAGGCGTAGCAGCAGAAAAGAGAGGTTGATTTTTCAATGAAGCCATTTGCTTCCAGATCTTTGATCTGTGCTTCCATATCATCGTAATCATGTGCTGGTATTGGGATATTTTTCCCTATCTTCATGTGCTTGCCTTCAATTATCTTAATTTCCATTTTAGGCATAGCTTTGGACCAAAATTGCTGGGGGTTTTCCGAGCAGATAGAGGACTTGATCCTATTTCCAATTTCTATTATCTCGACTGGGATTATTTTAGGGCTCTGAGTCATGGAGCTCAAGAACTATTCTATAGCATAGATAAGGCGAGGTATTCTAAGCCTTTCATTTTCTATGGTGAACATAATGCTTTTTACAGTAGCACCATAGGGTGTATATCTATCAATAAATGATCCTCCAAGGAGGATGTTAATGGGCATCTTCTCAAGGGCGAAGAAATCACAATGGAAGAGTTTATTTTGGATACGCAGGGGTTGCTGGTGTTTGTACTTTGTACAGGTGAAGTTATTCCCCTAAATATCTATACTCTTATAAGCTGATGCTTCATCAAGTGTCTTCCAGTCACTGATGAGCTGTGGTTTAGCAAATGAGAGAGAAGCACCAGTGTTTACTTGTGCGTCTACCAGTCTGCCATTTATTTCTAATGTAAAGAATTGGGCAAATCTGCCATTAATCAAATGGTTTAAATAAGCAGGCTGTGGAAGTTCTAGAGAAGGAATACTGGTACATACCATTTTCTATCTTCCTAGATCTTGAACAATCACAGGTTCAGGGTAGACTTCTTCTTCGTGTTCTGGTTCAGCTTCTTCTTCTTCTTAGAAATTACTGCATTCACCAGGGCAGTAATCTTGGTTAGAATAGAACATGCTTCTGACTTCCTCCTCTTCATTTTCGTCATCCCACCGAGGTTCTGCTGCTATAGCTGGTTCTTTTGCTGGTAGGAGTTGATTCCACAATGGCTCTCTTATTTCTTTTGGTAGCTCTCTGCTGGTGAATTTATTCTTTATCCAGGAGTCGCTTGGCTTGAAAGATCTTGGATATTGCACAGGAGGATGTTTGAGTCTGTGCAATGTGGGTGGTTGTCTCAGCATAGAGGGTTGTCTCCCTCTGGATGATTCTCCTCTGGAGTATCCTCTTCCTCATGGTTTCTCTGGTCGCTCAGGTACTTCATGGTGATGGCGTGACCAGGCTCCATATGCTTTGTTAGACTAGATAGACCAGTCATGCTCTCTAGGTCTGTAGTGTCTTGCACCACGTTGCATATTTTTCATTGGATGTTCAAGCTCATCTGCAAGTGATTCAAGAGCTGTTGCATCTTCTTCATCATCAAAGTCTTCATCAGGAAGATCTTCAAGTGTAGGCTCATAGATATCTTCTTGAAGATACAAGTCTTCATTTGCATCGACTATATCCCACCACGCTGTTGCATTGGAGGAAAAAATAGCTTTAACATCGAGATTTTTGCAGGAGCAATTGGGAGCAATGTGGTCGGGTTTGCGACAAATATAGCAAATTGGCTGCTTAGAAGGAGGGCGAGCATTGCGTCGTTTCTTGAGGAAATGATGAGGAGGAGCATAAGAATGTTTCTTAGGGAAAGAGTGGCGCTTGAAGGAGACATGCTTTTGGCACTGCTTCTGTTGGTGATGAGGTTGTACAAATGGTCAACAGCTGAATGGGGCTATTTTTGGGAATACAGGAGCAATCTGGGATGCTTGGTGCTTACTGAGTTTTTGCATGGACTTAGTCTTAGAGACTAAAGTCATGATTTGTTGCTTCGCAAAATCCATGACATCTGAAAGGGCTAGATCTTCGATCGTGAGTCCTTTGAGGTCAATATAAGAAAGTACTCTATCAATCAAATTATAAGGCATAGCATGCAAAAATTTTAGCTTAATCTTAGTAGAGGCATAACATCTGCTTTCATAAGCAAGTTGCCTGAATTACTTGGTAAAAGCGACAAACTACTTTAAATCATAGAGCTCCATTTTTAGTAACCATTTCTTTGACTCCAGTTCTCTATTGCCAACCGGAGGTGCAAACTCATTAATCAATAAAATAAATAATGCGGCTAAAGAATCAAGTTGGTTATGTACACGCTCATATCGTTGTGGCTCAGTCATTGACTGCCACCATAAACTAGTGACACCCCATAAAAATTTTGTTGCAAAGCAAGAACTACCAGCTTGGTCTAGATGGGCCTAAATAGAAAGGACATGCATGGTATTACACCAGGCAGTGATTTCATTCAAAGGGTTTAGCAGGTCATCTATATTCAAGTACCAAGGTTGCAAATGTATATGGGTTCTTTGCATAAGGGTATGACTAGGTGATCTTTTTACAGTTTTGAATGTAGGACCAAAGGAGACTGAACATAGAGTCTTGGAGGATGATTCTGCCTTTTGGTCTTCTTTTGACAACCAACTAAGACTATCATCTAGAATATCTATTTTAGTATCAATTGATGATACTTTTTCTCTATATTATTTATGGTATCCTTAATGGACAAAACATCTCTACACAGATCATCAAAATTTTCCATAAAATGAGAATTAAATCTCGCAGTATAGTTCCTTTGCTTAAACTCATTAGAGGGGTTCTCGTATGCAGCTGCAAAGTACTGCATAGTTCCTACTGGTTGCTTGTGCACACCTTTTGGTGGTGGCCATCTTCCTCCTCTGTACAGAGTAGTAGTATCTTCTGTGTAGAATTCTATACTGTCTTCTCTGGGAAGACTCATGAAAGTTCCTGGTAAATCATTGCCTTGATTTACCTCTTCATCTTCGATCAGAATATGACCGGTTTTGATAGATCTACGTGAAGAAGACATAGATGGTCTTATAGGAGAGAGACAAGAATTTACAGACAAGGATCTTGGCAATATATTTACAGTTCTGCCATCACTGTGGTGGACTGTGGCTTGACCTTTCATCTTTGGAGAGACGTTCTTTAACCAGTCAAGTTTCCACTCAGAGGGAATTTCAACTGCTTCAATATGACCTTTTTGCAGTTGGACAGTTCCACTTAATCTTCTAGCATATGGTAGATTCTCAAGGATCTTGGGGTGATTAGTGTTGGTCATAGTATAGACAACTGAGATATTAATGGATTCATATTTAAACTCACTGAACATGTCTAGACCAAACAGAGAGGTGAACAGACCCCAACAATCTAAAGATCCATGTTTCACTTCTTTGCAACCTTTATCACAGACTACGACGGAGAGGTTGGGACAAAACTCAAAACAAATAATATCATCATTTAAGTGGCCAAGGCTGGATAACTGACAAGAATGTTTAAAGCTAACTTGGCGGCGATCACACAAAGCTAGATATATAACAAGTTTAATGTTGCTAGGAATTAAGGGTACTATATGTACTCTGATCAAACCAAAATGAACAAATTTGACATCTTCATGTGACCTGATATAATTGATTTCTTGCTCAGGTAATAGAGAGAGTAAATTTGTCTGATAGGTTTTCTTGGGTTTGTAGCAGAGGGTTAACTCTACAGACTTAATTCTAGGCTTAACAAAAGATAGATAAGTAGATGTATACAAAAACTTAGATTTAACTAACTCAGACTTTTTATACACATGGGAAGCCTTAATATCCAGAGGTTTAAACAAACTGGTTTCTTTCTCAAGATTATCTTTAGTAACATCAATATCGGGGCAGTCCGATATTTGATCTAGGACAAATGGAGGGAGTTCATACATGCCTTCAAACTCAGATTCGTTCATGATCTCTACGGTAGATGTGGATGGTGCTTTTCCAAATTCCATTGCGGGGAGATTTGGGTTCTAGTAAGCGAGAAATTTTTGGTAAGGGAAATAGGGATGCAGAGATAAAAGCGGCCTATGACAATTGGATAACGGCCTGTGATTCGATGCAATAACTTTCCCAAAGAAATTTTCAAAGCAAAGAACTCAAAAGATCGATCCGCAAAATAGGAAAAATGATACACAACTTACAGTAAACCTGGCTCTGATACCAATCTGGATCGAGCCTCAACATAGTGTCTCTCAAGCTCATCAAGATTCTTAGGTACATAATGATAGATATTCATCTAGAAATAATAAATATTAAATCCTATGATAATTAGGAAAGAGACTCATAGGGAACCATTAGTTTACCAATTATTATTAGTCTTTTAACCCATGATACACTTTGCCATGTGTTAGATCTTGAGTTATCATACAATATGCTTCTAGGCAGGCCTTGGTTACATGAGATTTCTGTAGTCTCATCAACACTGCACCAATGTATCAAGTTTTCCCACTTAGGAATGGAAGTGAATATTCTAGGAGATTTACATCCATATGAGCACTGCAAGCATATTGAGGCTAAGTTTCAAAGTTATAATTATCAGTACGATATGAATCCAAGTTCCAAGTAGGATAAAGGAAAAGATATATTTATTGATCCTTCATTATATAATTACATAGATCCTAATACCTTAGATTCCCTTTCCCACATGCCACCTCTTGAAGCTTCTAATAATTTCACCATTTTAGATAATAGACTGGGAGAGTATGTGAATCATGATACATTTCATATTGTTTATATTCCTCAAAATTTGAAAACCTTTGGGTAACCTAAGGTCATCTCACATATGCATTGGCAATGAAAGAATAAGATAAGGGACCTATCACATTTGTACCAGCATCTAACCTAGCACCTAACCCTCTTAAAGGGAACAAATCATGGTTATATAATGATGACCAAGCTGATTGTTATAAAAATTCAAAGTATCCTATTAACAATAATATCATGGAGCATCACAATTATGAAAGAAGAGGCCTCAAACTGAATCAACAAGAAACCATTGAGCCAATTTCCATGACTAAGTATGAAAGACCTTATGGACTTAGATTTAAACTACTTGGAGGTGACCCTACATATCTGATTTAAACTCCATCACCAATGACTAGTGATGATGATGCCGATACTGAAGTAGAGTCTGATCATAGCCTTACCTTTGATAACCTAGTTGAAACCAACCTATTTGATAACAATTTCATTTGTACCCTTACCCAAGACATTCATTATAATCCAATGCCATTATATTATCCCCAAATGATAGATTGGGACCAAAAAGAATCGAGTCTACCGATTGATGAGTTATAGAATGATGAAGTATTCTATGATTTCTTAGGCCTTAGAGACAATGTTTCATTGGGAGATCACAAATCAAGATTCTCAATCACATTAGATCTTGTATCCTATTTTGGAGAGTGAGTAAACACCCTTAGCCAGAAATAAATAATTAAAACATTGAGGTCCCAAAGTGAAAACCTCTTTGAGGTGCTTTCTGACCAAGGAAAAAGTAAAGATAAAGGCCAGTATAGTGGTGAAAACTTGTTTTAGGCACCATTAGATGGGGGTGTTCATTCTTCTTTGAATTTAGACCAAGAGACCACCAATGATGAACTTGCCTACAGATCTGAGTTCAATTTTGAGAAACAATAAGTATTTGATCAAATTCTTCAATATTTTTTTATTATTTTTGTCACATGTCTAGATCTCCCATTAGGGGACTTAGGTTCATATGCCTAAGATAAGTTGAAGAGCAAGTCCTAACAAAGGATCCTGACATAATCCAATAGTTCAAGTCATTGCCTACTATCCTAGAAGATGGTTTGACCCTCCTAGTCAAAGATACAATAGAGGTAAACATTAGGACTCTATCAGACCTAAAATGGATAAAATTAGGTACATCCCTCACTAATGAGGAATGTGACATTTTTACAGCTCTGTTGAGAGAGTTTGTGGATATATTTGCATGGGCTTATTCTGACATGATAGGATTAGACCCTGCCTTGGTTCTACACCATCTTATGGTTAATCCTAACACCAAATTGGTAAAACAAAAGCTAAGTAAAATGCATCCTTACATTGTTGTATTGGTAAAGAAAGAGTTGGAAAAACTCTTAGAAGTAGGATTTATTTATCCATTGACTACTTAGAATGAATCTCTAATGTAGTACATGTTAGCAAAAATATTGAAGGATCTAAAATTTGTACTGGTTTTTGAGACATCGACAAATCTTGTCCTAAAGATGATTTTACATTGCCTAATATCGACATGATCATACACTCCATGGTAGGTTGTGAAATGCTTTCACTCATGGATCACTTTTTAGGAGACAATCATATCATAATAGCATCAAAAGATTAGCATAAAATAGCATTCACCACTCTATGGGGAACATTTTACTATCAAGTAATGTCATTTGGCATTAAGAATGTAGGAGATACATATCAAAGAGCCATGAATATCATATTCCATGATATGATGCATGATATTGTTGAAGAATATGTTGATGACATATTAGGAAAATCCAAGACCAGGGCTGACCATCCAACAATGTTGCATAACATATTTGAAAGACTAAAAGAGTATAAAGTCAGACTAAATCCAAAGAAATGTGTGTTTGGTGTAAATTTAAGAAAATTACTTAGCTTCATCATATCTTGTAGAGGTATTGAAGTCAATCTGATTAAATTCCATGCTATAGTCGAGATGCCACCACTAACCAATTTGAAGAAACTCTATAGTTTGTAGGGTAAGATCTGGTCAATCTGATGCTTCATCTATCATTTAGCAGACAAGTGCCATCAATTTACACACCTTTTGAATAAAGGATTTGCATTCCATTAGGATGATCACTGCCAAATATCTTTTCAACAGCTCAAAGATTATCTTGTTAATCCACCTATTTTATTACCTCCTATGCTAGGAAAGTCATTCTTGTTATACCTATTAGCTATAGATTATGCCTTGGGGGCACTCTTAGCTTAACATGATGACAATGGAAAGGAGCATGTTATTTAATACTTAAGTCATACCTTGGTTACATATGAACATAATTATGCACCTATTGAAAAAGCTTGTTTAGCCATTATTTTCACAGCTCAAAAACTATATCATTACATGTTGAATAATAAAACCATGGTCATTTCAAAAGTAGATCCGCTTAAGTTTCTACTATCTAAAATAGCTTTACCAGGTAGAATGGATAAATGGATCATGCTTCTTAGTGAGTTTGACATAGAGTATGTCAATCAAAAATCAATCAAAGGACAAGTTCTTGAAGATCAACTTGTTGAAGCACCTCTCATGGACACACATCCACTCAAATTTGAATTTCTTGATGAATCCATCATGACCGTTATTGATACACCCCTTGAGGAGAAACCTTAAAATCTATATTTTTATGGTTCATTCACTGTACATTGATCGAGGGTAGGCCTATTTTTTATCACACCATAGGGGGATCTAATCTCTAAATCATTCAAAATTAGCTTTCCTTGTACAAATAACATGGTCGAGTATGAAGCAATTGTTGCAAGACTTTGATAAGTAGTGCATTGGAATATATCTTATCTTCAAGTTTATGGTGATTCTTAGTTAATCATTAATCATGGCACAGGTCATTTTTAGACCAAAGAAGACAAGCTAGTTCCATATAAAGACATGGTCAACACTCTTAAAAAGAAAATTGCCAACATTCAGTTTGAGCACATACCAAGGGCTAGTAACAAAATTGTAGATGCCATGGCTACTATTAGCTCATTGATTTGAAAAATAAATAAATCTAAAGAGTATTAGTTCCTCTAAAAATTTGTCATCACCAGCTCATAAACCTTCAATTGTTGTCATGATTTGTGATATTGTTGGTCCTAATTATGTCTAATACTCAAACCTTTATAACTAACTTCATGACCAAGTTCTACCACCTAACCTATCTCAAAAACAAACCAAAGCCTTCATTCATCATTCCACTTGTTACACTTTACTTGGATCTACTCTTTACCATCATATTTTTGATGGAACTCTGCTTCGTTATTTAACTTTGGTAGAGTCTACATTATCATTAAGAGAAGTTCAAGGAGTATGTGGAGCTCATTATAGTAGGGCAGTCCTATCCAAAAAACTCTTGCATACTAGTTATTATTGGCCCATAATGGATGCAAATGCCACTACATATGTAAAGAATTATGACAAATGTCAATGGTATGCTAATCTAATTCATGCCCTAGCAAAACCTCTAAAATTGATGTTGACACCATGGCCATTTTCTACATGGGGACTTGACCTCATTGAGAAGACTAACCCCACTTCATCTAATGACCATAAACATATCCTTATTACCACTGAATATTTCATGAAGTGGGTTGAAGATATACCCCTCACTTACGTGACTGGAAAGTAAATTTCTAAATTCATCTTCAACCATCTCATCTACCGCTATGGTATCCCCTCTGACATTATATTCGATAATGGAGGATCATTTAAGAACAAAGATGTAGACCAGTTATGTACTGAATATAACATCACCCAACATTTTTCTACAACATATTACCCTCAAGTTAATGGGTAAGTTGAATCATCCAACAAAACCATTGTCAACATTCTCAAAAATATTGTCAATGATGTTAGTCGTGATTGGCACCTCCAGATATTCCCTACCCTTTGGGCATACCATATCAATCATCATACCCCCATATGAGCCACTCCATACTCACTTATTTATGGTATTGAAGCCATCCTTCCTATTGAGGTCAAATTACCTTCACTACACATATCTTTCAAGCATGTCTTGGATGATCATGACTATCTAGTAGCTCACCTGCAAGAGCTAGATCTACTTGATGAAAAATGCATAGCCATGCTCAACAATCTTCAAGCATATCAGAATTGACTAAAAGGCCACTATAATCAGCATGTGAAGTATAGAACATTTTAACTTGGTGATCTTATTCTTAAATATACCATGGTTGAGAAGAAACATGAATGGGAATTCAAACCAAACTAGATAGGTCCTTTCGTCATCACTGCAAATTATGGATCAAGAGCATATAGGCTTGCCACAATAGATGGTGATAGACTTATAGAGCTAATGAATATTATTCATCTCAAGTGATACTATGCTTAAATGCTAATGTGTATTGTTTGTAAGGACCATTTCAGTTATACCATTTTATCATTATTCTTCTTTGTATACATACAGCGCTTATTCATCCTCTTTTATGTATTTACTTTCCATTTTTGACCTATCAACCTAGCGTGTTCTAAATCCTAGCCCATTTGACCTTAGTTTTTATCATTCATTACACAGTTTTAGGATCAAGGTATTTGATCAGTTTATCAGTTGGCTCAAGTATTTTAGATAGGGAGAGTATCTTGGGATAGTGTGATAGAAGTTTCAGTAATTGTATCCTTCATTTCTTAGTCCTTTCTTATCACCAGTCTTGCTACTAATTATAACCACCTTTGGTAAAATTAGTGCCATTGATCTATGCCATTTTTTCCTAGTTATAATCACCTATGGGAAAACTAGAGGCAATATTAAGCCTTGACATACCAACTTACCACTTATTATGCCATACTATGTCTTTTTACCAACTAGGCCTATTTTGCTTGAATAGACTGTTGCACTAGTCTAATTCCTCCATTGTAAGGGCAGAACTATAGTGAATTGAGGTCCTACTCTTAAACTACGTAGATATCACTCAATACTTATTGAGGTCAGCTCAGTCACCCTTTTCCTAATGCTCTCACTATTTTATGAGTAACTTTAGTTTAAATGCTCTCACCATTTTGTGAGCTTGAACCTTTTGGTGTCTCATCATTCTCAATTGAGTTGAGACACTCCAAAACACTTCCAAAAACATTTGTAAAAATCATTAAAAAGGAATAAAAACATTGACCATTTCTTTGCCTTAAATATTTTGGGAACCCTTACTAGGTTACAAGTAAATCACTTTTCATTTAGTTTCTCCATCTTTTTTGGCCTTTTTCTCTCATGCACTTACCATTTTATAAGACCATTCCTATTTTGCTATCACATCCATTCTATTTGTTTTCTTTAATTATCATATTCTTCCCATTCCCTAAGAGAATTACATTTAGCCTAAAGTTTTTTATTGGATATTACATCCATGGAATTATGTAGGTAATGTCCATTTGCCTAGTCCATATGGAGACAACTCAGTCGTCCCTTTCCTTTTATTCTATTCCCCCATTTTTTTTGTTTGTTAAGTTGCCACCTATTTTCTAGGGGCAATGTTTGTAGGGTTTTTATTGTATTGTTCATTTGTTATGTTTTTATTTTTGTTTATGTTGTTTGTTTGTCTATCTATTTTCTTGCTTTTGGAACTATTGCATTGATTTAGTTAATGTGCTCATTGGGTGATTCCTTGTCCACACTTACACTTCAATTTATCTCTATTTATTTACATTGTCATCATGGATTTTATCATTGGTGCATTTTTTTATATTGAGTATTAGATTATAGGAGTCAGTCCTTATGCATATTTTAGCCAATTCTTTATGGTGTTCTATCATAAAGCCTACCATCACATGCTACAACAAACCTCAGCTTCAAGAATTCTATTCAGCAATGGCAGCATCTCTTTAGCACCAACATCATGATTCCATTCCCAATCATATCCCAAACAAAGTAATTGACCATGAAAGAATTTTAACCTTTATTAGTTCAGATGAGCATCTCCCTAGTAGTAGGTTATTCTAATTCATCATTACCCTTTGTGTTAATTTTTTATCATCCTCAGCCAATTTTATCATGTTTTCCATAATTAGGGTCTAATGATTATAACCACCTATGGGCAAATCATTGCACACCATCCCACCTATATTTCTCAATGATTATAACCATCTTTGGGCAAATCAATATTTTTTCACCACTTTACTTTTTTTGCCTATACAAGGGGCATGTTATTATCTTATTTATTTGTCCTAACTAGGGCATCTCCATCTTCTCGATGATTATAACCACCTTTGGGAAAATCATTGTGTTATCATACCACATGGCCACTATCGTGGTGAAATGCTTATAACCACCTTTGGTCAAACCATTGTGCACCATCCCACTTGCATTCTCAATGATTTTGACTACTTTTTCAATATCATTATGTTTTCACCCCATCATCTTTCCTTTCTTTGATCCCCTCATTTTGTTTCTTTCTTTTCAAGGGACCATTTATCGACCTCCTTATGCCAACTGTTCCCTCGAGGGGGGTTCATACAGTTAATTTATCATCATTATAACTATAGGTATGTAGGACCTTTTCATTTTTTGAGAAGACATTATTGTGCTTATAACTTGTAACACCTTCCCAAATAGGGGCAAACTATAGACACCTAAAACTGGTTGTTAATAACCTCCGACCAAGCTTTTGACCAATTTCTACCCAAAATACATAATTTGGCCTAAAAAGACTAAAACATGCTAAAAGATATGAAACTAACATATTCAAATGCTAATTTTGGCTAGGGTATCCCTAAATGGGGTAATGCAATTTATGGGCTAGCTAACTTTGATCAGTCCATTTTGAGTCAAAATGCTAATTTTGCACCCATGTGCTCTAGACTGCTCTCTCATATCAAATATTTTACACAAGACTTATGCCTTTTTTATTTGTTGTTGGCAACATTCTAAATGGGAATACACATTTAACACACTTAACATGGACTTCCAATTTAAATCCAGTCAAATTTAGGACCAATAACAAGGTATTTTGATCAATTTGTGTAATTTGTGCATAATGTGCTTAATCATGCCTAAGAGCTAATTAACACAAATCAAGGCCTAGTCAAAAATTCCATGGAAACTTGTTGAATAATTTGTTTTGTAAATGAATATTTAATATCTACATCATCAAGTGACCTCATTTCTTGGGAAGACATCCCTAGGCCATAAATGCCACAAATATCAAGATTCATGCCATCTATGCCTCATCAATGCCTTCCATGATGCCCTCTATGCCTCTTAATTGTCTCTTTTTCCAATGCCATGATGAGTATAATTACAAATTTAATTCCAAAAATTTAAGTAATCATCAACACACATCTCAATCTTGAGATGGATGATTGAGGTTAATTCTGATCAAATCAAAAAAATTATAAATAAGAGGCCTCATAAGATCATTTATAAGCTTAATTAGAGCAAAGTTATAATGCAGGATTGGTTCCAAAAAGCTTCAAGCAACTAGTGTTATAATATCAAATTTATTCGAAGCCATGTCAAGCTACAAGCTGAAGGTGCCAAGGACTTCATGAGCACAAGCTGACCAAGCCACCACAACAAGCATTTTGGAGCATCTAATGAAGGTAAAAGAGTTTTATTTTGCATTTTAGTTGTGTGTTTCATTCATGATTATTAACTAAGATCTCCCTAGTGTCTAGGCCTAGAGATGTTATGCTATTAGTGTGTTTATTTCATCTTGTTTTCATTTTGGAACAAACACCATACTAACCATCCTCTCTTGAGTCAAATTCTTAGATCACAATGTCTAGCCTAGAATGCTTAAAATGTACTTATCTTCCATATCTATAAGTTCTGAACCT
Organism: Torreya grandis; assembly: GCA_037957365.1. NCBI lineage: Eukaryota > Viridiplantae > Streptophyta > Pinopsida > Cupressales > Taxaceae > Torreya > Torreya grandis. The sequence continues at coordinate 1,527,083 of JARHVA010002673.1, forward strand.
ATACCTAATTTTTTCTCCCTAGACACTAATCTAGGATAGACACTAGCATTGATGTTAGTGTCCTAACCTAATGTAAGTATCTAGCACCCTATAGTCAATTATTTTTCAAATAAAATGTATCCTAATGGTCATCCTAAGTGATTTAGTGTGAGTTATTACTCCAAAAGGATTGATATAAATATAAGATCAACCTTGATTCATTCCTCACCTAATAATATAAGAATCATATAAATTATTCTTACTAAAGAGAACTCAATCAAGTATTCAATTGAAAAAATCTTCCTTATTTCCACACCAGTCATAGGTACAACACATCTATAGGTCTGATGTACTAAAGGAGTAGCCAAAGAGCCTAATTTTTCAAGTTACAAACTAGGTCATTATTGTACTTGGTTTCCACATATTGCATAATTCACACACAATTCAAACGTAGGGGATAAAAATATGAGTCTAAGGCCCTATTTTAGAATATTGTCTATGTAGTTAGTTCCCATTGATAGTGGAGCCTTTGCGGTCAGCTTGACATTATATGCTTACTAACCCATTTTCCCCAAGGTCATTATGAAGATGGAGAATTAGGGTTTTGCCATTTCATGAGGAATGATAGTCCATGAACTATATTTGAATACACCATAGTGAAGGCAAATCAAAACTTAGAAGCATCTAGGTTGTCTCATCCATTTTTAAAAAGTATCCCATATAAGACACTAACATCAAACCTAGATAGTAGCATCAATGCAACTATCTTAGGATAACATTAGTGTCTAGAGATATAGAAGCATCAGATCTAGAATCTACTGACTATTATAGAACTATTTTTTGATTTGCTTCCTACCTATTTCAAATCCAGCATTGTGTCAACATTATAACTAGTTAAGTATATTACTTCCTTATCATTTCCATACATATATTATTTTTAATTTCCACATTTAACCTATAATCAGCATAATAAATTCAGTGTATGATTATATCTAATTTCAACATTTAATTGTCTTTATATAAATCTAATTATCACCCTTCTTCCATTTCATTTCTATATACCACATTAATCAAATCTAGAACTAATAATAACATCACCTAGATAATTTTAGAGTTAAACATTTGGTGAACCTGATGTGAACATCAAACCCTAGGTAACTTAGGTTTTTCTAATTTTTATGTTGGTACTCCTTAATTTTTATAATTTTGTATTCATGGTTGCCATGGATATCTTTATTAATTATTTTGTGGTCCAATAACTTATAATGGTTAGTACTTGTTATATATCAAGCTTTATTAAATCATTTTGATCTTTAAGGGTTCAATACCTACATTTTTTCATGTTGCTTCTTATTCTAATGTTTACAATGAGGTTTTACCTATCACTACAAAGCACCAAAAGGAGTGCATGAAATAATCATCCTCCCTAGGATATAATTTATCATAATTCAAGCACAGTACTACCAAAACCTCACTACTGGACTTGTTACACAACTCATCCCAAACCACCATATGTAGCCTCTATCTTAAATTTCATAAAATGGACTAAGCATAATATATCCTTTAAAAATGCGGATTCGCCACCCCAACACCTTATAAATAATTGTTTACCACTCTATATCTAGGTGAGTGTTTGCAAAAAAATTGTAAAATGATTTCTCATCGATAATGATTCAGGACTCAACATTTACAACATATCATTTATCTCCATAATGGGCATCGGACCATCAAATTTGAAACCATCTAATATGAGTATTAATGGATTTGATAATATGTCATGATGAGTATTGGGAAAAATAACATTGAATAATTTGTAGTTACCTATATATTACCCACTTTTTTCCAAGTTATGTTAAATGATTTTAACTATAACATTATTTTGGGATGACCTTGGATACATAAAATGTATGAATTTCCCTTTACATTGCATGCATGCATAAAATTTAGTCATCAAGGATTCATTTACACATGTCCAATGGATACTAATCCCTTAAAACATTATGTAGTGGTAAAAAAATAGATAATCCTAAACTACAACACTTTGAATATGAGTCCAAAATGAATAAACTAGCACAAGAACCTATCTAGACTATTCTATCTAAAGTATTGAAGAGATAATTCTCATGTTTACCTGAGTCCCCAACTTCATTACTCCCACAAATAATAGAGTGTAATCTTATATCTATCCCTCATCCTATCAAGATTTATATGAATCAACCTATACCCAAAGGATATAATGAAAATGCTTATTATTACTATTATTAGGGACTCGAGAATTCTATGAACTGATGATTTACCTTAAAACATAAGATCCAAGATATCATTGATGATTAAATGATTATATTAGATAATCCTCTAAAGGAATCAGGTTCTCAAAAACTCAAAAAGCATTCATTCCAATAGTATTTAACAATTACATTATACAAGGGTGGAGTTTATTTTTGGCATAACCAAATTGATCCTATTCAAACAAAAACCACTTTCCATATAAATCATTTCCAATTACTTGGTTTCAATGTACAAGACTTGAAAAATAAGGTCAATTGGAAAGACTCCTTCGGAAACATAGTAATACCAATTTCTTGTGGTCTTAAAGTAATTCAAACACAGGTTTTGGTTATGCCTACCATATCTCCATATGCACTTACATTAGGAACTCTTTGGATATACCAAATGGAAGCAAAATTTGATTAAAATTAGCAAGGAATTTCTTTTTCCCATGAAGGTAAATTAATACATATCCTAAATGATAGCATTGACTCTTCTACTACACATTCAAAACATGATGAGGAATATGTTATGTACCTTTTCACATTATCTAATAATGATGGAAATAATGTAAGAGATCCAACTTAGGATTATCAGGCACCGAGTGGGGGAGATACCTATGACCATCCATTATATGAGATCATATATTAGTCTCTTCAAATATTCCAAAAATACCCAAAAAACACATTAAAAAATCTAAAAACATTTTAGGCACCTACATGTTTTATTGTCTCCTTGCAATCTATGTGTTAGTTTCATGTTGATGGATGATATATTTAGTTATTCCTATATATACACATATATTTCACACTTATAAGTGAGTGTGATACATGAATATATATATATATATATATATATATATATATATATATCAGATGTTAGGCCTTCCCTCTACTCATGGTATGCAGATATTAGGGGGATAAACTTATTTAATCTTGATACACACAAGTTATATGGTTCATTGATCACATACCATTATCATAATTGAGCTTACATGTGTACTTACACATGCCTTTATCCATGATTATATCTTACTCAAGGTAATTTATATGCTATATACTTGACATTTTTTCCTAACACATTTGATCCATGGGATACTATACATGTTTATGCTGGTTTCTTATGCTTTACTTTATGCACTTCCTCAAGTGTCTTGCTTTGATAGTGTCTTATTTTTTTAATCATTTGAATATGTTCCTTAGCTTTCAGCCCTTGTGCCTATGTATGATTTCATTTACATTTTCATATGTCATTTTTTTATAGATATTTGAATGTGTTATTCTTACATTTATGGACATTTGACTAAGTCATGTTCCTTCGATTATGTGGCATCTTAACATGCCCCTTAATTGTAGTCTCCTTGGACCATTACCTTTTGATTTTATTTTGAGTAATCTTGTCTACATTTTTATTTACTTTTTGATCTTGTACTATTACTATCTAGACATTTCCATGATCCTTATCATTCATCTTATGCCTACAAGTGATAACAATTGTTCAATGTGTTTCAACTCTATATCTACCTAGACATGTTCCTTATATATACTACATGGTTATATTCACAAATTATATAGTTTTCCAATCCTTTTGAAATGATGTAAATACTAGTTCCTATCTTTCCCTCATCTTAGAGGGGGGCATATTAGTGGGGGCATGCCATAGAAGCATGTTGTCCACACTTGGCACACTTTTTATATTTACTAGGTTCATGTTTTGGAAGCATGTTCTCTATACTCAGTTAATATATGTTAATTCTATATTTTTTTAGATTCAATGGGGGAATGTCAAATGGTCATGGATTCCACACATTCATAGTTCTTAGATTCAGTGGGAGCATGTTTTTTAAGCATGATCTCCATAGCTATTTAGTATTCAACATCCCTAGATTATAGTGCAGTCATGTTTTGGAAACATGTTCTTCACATTGGTACTTATATTCATTTTTAAATTTCTCCATATATAGTGGGGGTATACTTTAGAAGTATGTTCTCCACACTTACACATTTTATAAATTGGCCAAAGCACATAGTTATATAATTTAGATCCATAGTTGTGGTAGAATTATATACATTGGTACTATTGTTATACAAATTTTTAGCATGAGACATATCTAAGGTTAATATGATATAGAAATTTGTGCCTACTATTAAAAAATCAAATCAGTTTCAGATTCAAAAAAAAATTATGACAATTACCACATCATGAACCTTTTTGTATTAATACCTCATGGACTTTTACAAACTTTATTGATGTACTCTACTGTAGTAGTTGGTTAACATTTTGGTATGGTTGAGATGATAAAATCACTCAATCTTGCCAAGATTCAAGTTGGACTTGTTTCTATCATCCAACCTCATCAAGTTATAAATATCATCAAGATGCACGATTGAAAAGTATAACACGGTTCACTTAATGACTTTATTTAATGATCAACCTATCAAGAACCTACTCTACCTTCACTATAAAACATATCGATGTAATCTATCAACATTTTTAGAGATGGAATGCAAAGTGAGTTAGATCATGCATTAGTAATGAAAACTCAACATAAGCATAAAGAACATAACTCACTAAGCCAACTCCTTCATGGGGTTTTAAAAATGAAAACTAAGAGATATTAAAAGAAGAAATATACATCAAACCTTACCAAGAGCATCCCTCCTCTAAGTATAGCTCAAAAATGTAATTTTCCCTTGATTTGGTACTCCAAGCCTTTAGCAATGATGAGTGGCTTACTCCTCCATCATCTCTCAATAAACCAATGAACTAGGCTCATGAAATTGATCAATGTCATGCCAATAGTTGAAGCTATCCTTTTTCAAATTAAGCATAATAACATTATAAAAAAATGATTTTTGAAGATAATTATGGATAATAAGTTTACCCTAAAGAAGCTTGAAAAGATGAGTGAGAACCCTTGAATTTATAGATTTTTGGAAATGATCAGAATCAACCATGACTATCCATCTTGAGATCAAGATGTGTGGCCATGAATCAATTCAATTTTAGAGATTCAATCCATAAATATCCTCATTAATATTTGGAAGAAAGGGGCATTAATGAGGCATGGGAGGGCTTTAACTAGATATTTATTCCATTTATGGCTTATAGATGCCATCCCACTAATGATGTCACTAAATGATATAGATATTGGAAATGAATTTCTAATTAATAGATCTTCAATAACTTCCATGGATCTTCCACTTAAGCCCTTGATTTGGATTAATTTTATTAAGTGTTGTTTAATTATATTTTTTGTAATTCTTTGAAAATTGGTTACTCACTTGATCAAACTAGTCAAACTGTCAAGTTATTGAGTCATAATTTTATTGGAGGATAATTATAAGAAGGTATCATATGTATACTAGACCAATACCCCATTTATGATAGTGTCAACATGAAATAACACATGCACATGTTATGTGCTTCTGAATTAGAATAATTTAGCGATCCAAAGCATTAAATTGCATTTTCATCATTTTTACTTGAAATGATTTGAAAAAATTTAACAATCACATAAAATGCATTACCCCATTTAGGGATACATTAGCCTAAATCAGCACTTACATATGACAATCTCAAACCATTTAGCTTATTTAAGTGATTCTATCTTAAATTATGCATTGTTATAGAATGTCGAGTAAGATTGACAATTTCAAACTAAGTGTAAATATAAATCGATTAACACATTGGCCTAGAACTTAGAAAGGTGAGATTTTTATTTTGAATTAAAAATGAAGGACTTGAATATTTTTTGCAAAATGGTTCAGACTCAAATGGGCAGCATAACAATGTTGCTTAGATAAGATGAATACAATGTTTTCAATGATGATTTGAATAAGGAAAAAAAGGTTTTGATTTAGTCAGTGTAACATCTTCTTTTTTAAATATAAGGGTGGATGATAAAGGTGTTTAGTTATGATGTGTTTTATTTTTCAAACAAGTTTTAGACTCAATAAGGCCAAACAAGTAAAGGAAAAATTACAAAATATAATTAAGTATAACATCCAAAGTCCTAAAACTAATCTATATACATGATCTTGGGAGGATTTTAAGTTTTAATTCAAAAATAAAATCACATGAATAAGTAGGGTTTTTACACCCCCTTCTCTTAAAGTATTTTACAGTGGCATGGAACTTTGGGCTACTCGCCCTGCATCAACAATATGTCCACGATAAATGGGGTTATTCTAAAAATAAATTTGTATACATCTAGATATTCCCAAGTGTGTCTAATACTAGAGATGCCTCATGTCAATTGGATCCATGTCAATCAAATTATTGTGAAAAAGTCTTGTCTTTTTCACAACCACTACATCCATCGCTTACTGAGTATAGTGTGATGTTTGAACTGCCCCTACGATCCAAGCTAGAGTAACACTAATAGAGTTTAATTAACCATTCAAGAAAACATCCCAGTGGGTAACCTTTGATTTGTATACACCACCATAGAGTGGGGTTGAAACAATGTTGGGAGATGAATTCTTAGGTTAGCGCCTCCCTAGAGAACCTGTGAAGAGGTGATGAAATCTAGTTCATAAGCCAAGTTATATAAAAAATGGAAGATAAAGTAAAATGACTTTAAGGTTGTGTTTAGATAACCCAAACCATACGAATTTGAGGAGAGCCTTAACAATCTTATTTTCATGGCTTTAGACAAAGCATAAATGAAAATAAAGAACACTTTTGGTCACCTGAGTTCTCTAAAGGGGAAGGAGGGAGAGCATACATGCATCCTTAATTTTGTGAAAAATAAACAAGTATAAAATATATAGCATAAAAAAAAGAATTTGTGAATGTTTATTTTAATGCACCAAAGTATAGTGTTTGTGAAATTTTTGGCCTCTTGGCCTTAGTTAAAAACTTGTAAAAACTTTCACAAAATAATCAAGCATAAACAATCTAAATTCCTTTTAAGCGCCAAATGAAACTATTTAAGACTTAACTATTGTCAAAGTTGGCACTTTTTCCAGCTTGTGTCTTGCAATTTTTAGAGGGTTTATGTCTTGAAGCATAAATATCAATGAGAAAACAAGATTTGAAAACTTGCTCTCAGGTTCCTTTATTTTTATTACATAAAGACTAATGTTAGTCCATAAGGACCGATGCTAGTTAAAATAAAATTGATGTTGGTTACAATATAATTGATGTTGGTTAACTAGAATCGATGACAATTACTTGTATGAAAAACACAATTTTCACAAAAATTGTTGGTTAGCAAAATAAGCATAAAAAAAATGTCTCTAGAACCTGCAATAAAACAATCAGATAGAGAGTATGTAAGTTTATAAAACCAAAAATAACCACTATAAACTTCAAGAAAAACCCAAAAATATTCCTTCTATCATGTTCTTCCATTTATAGGGACCAATTCCAATTAAGATAGGACTGATGTCAGTTAAGATAAACTAATATCAGTCACTGTGTAAATTATGGGTCTTCAAAAGAACATAAACACATGAAAAATAAAGACAAAATTGATTTTCAGATACTTTTAAGTGTGTTTTAGAAGATCTAAGAGTTCCAAATTAGTCTCCTTGATTTTATGGGGTGTGTGGTCCTATCGGATGTCCCAAGATTTAGAGATGGAATCCAAAGTGAGTTAGATCATGCATTAGTAATGAAAACTCAAAATAAGCATAAAAAACATAACTCACTAATACAACTCCTTCATGGGGTTTTTTAAATGAAAACTAAGATCTAGTGAAAGAAGTAATATACATCAAACCTTCCTAAGAGCATCCCTCCTCCAAGTGAGGCTCAAAAACATGATTTTCCCCTGATTTGGTACTCCAAGTCTTTAGTAATGATGGGTGGCTTACTCATCCATCATATCTAAATGTATCAATGAACTAGGATCATGAAATTGATTGATGTTATTCCAATATTTGAAGCTATCTATTGCAAATTAATCATAATAACACTACACAAAAATGATTTGTGAAGATAATTCTGCATAATAAGTTTAAACCAAACAAGCTTGAAAAGATGAGTGAGAACCCTTGTATTTATAGATTTTTAGAAATGATAAGAATCAACCATGACCATCCATCTTGATATAAAAAATGTGTGGCCATGAATCAATTCAATTTTAGAGGCTCAATTCATAAATATCCCCATTAATATTTGGAAGAAAGGGGCATTAATGAGGTATGGGAGGGCTTAAACTATATATTTATTCCATTTATGGATTATGGAAACCACCCCACTGATGATGTCGCTAGATGATGTAGATATTAAAAATCAATTTCAAATTAATATATCTTCAATAAATTCCATGGATTTTCCACTTAAGCCCTTGATTTAGATTAATTTTCTTAAGTGAGGTTTAATTACATTTTTTGTAATTCTTTGAAAACTAGTTGCTCACTTAATCAAATTGGTCAAAATGTCAAGTTACTAGGTTGTAATTTGATCGGAGTATAATTATAATAAGGTTTTAATTACATATATACCAATACCCCATTAAGGACATTGTTGACACAAAATAACACATGCACATGTCATGTGCTTTCAAATTAGAAGAATTCAATGATCCAAAGCATCAAAATTCATTTTTGTCATTTTGACTCAAAATGATTTGAGAAAAGTTAATAATAACATAAAATTCATTGCCCCATTCAGAGATACATTTCTCTAAATTAGAACTTGTATACGACAAGCTCAAACCATTTAGTGTGTTTAAGTGATTTTGGTCCAAATTATGCATTGTTACATAATTTTGAGTAAGATTGACAATTTCAACATAATGGTGTTAGGAATTGGATGTCTAAAACATCAATTTAGAAATTAAATCTATCTCATAATCCATCATGTTAATCAAATACTAAAAATGTTAAAAAATATGTAAACATGTAATATGAAGATCTTATACTTGTATATATATGAAAGCATATGTACATATTCAATTTGATTACAAGATTAAAGATAATTCTCAATTCATATATAGAATATACAACACTTAAAAATATAAATTATTCATTATTCATTTCTTCAAATTCAATAAGGATAAGACTAAACAAAATATAAACATATAGATTATTCTCAAGCTCAAGAATAACCCTTTGTGTGCACCCAAGGACATAATGTATTTTGTTCTTAATATTAGTGAATGACATTCTCATTTTTATTTAACATACCAACATCCCTTCATATAGCCTTCATATTATCCTATGATGTTTCCATGAAATATTAAATCTTGTAATATAAATTTAAGTCTAGAATTTTGAGCTCCTGAAATATGACTAAGTCTAATATTCTCATCCTAAAATATGACTAAGTCTAAAATTATGAGATCCTGAAATATGATTAAATTTGAAATACGATAGGATGCTTAAAAATATAGAATTTTCATTATAGTATTTGGAGGTATGAAACCACTATCAAACATCCTAAAAATATAAATATAAAATATAACTTAAATTATAATAATCTAAATGTCCTTAATTAAAATTTAAAATTATACTTAAATGTTCATTTTATGTTTATATGTATATGATGTCATGGAATGCTATTATACTCTTAATAAGGTCTATAAATAATCCATGATTTAATGTAGACCAAAGATTCATTACAATTGGCATGCTTCTATTGATAGGACCCATAAAAGTATCATTAAAAAAGGTACAATGCCTTCTAAAAATGGGTAAACTAGAGTTTTAAAATAATATATAAATCTCCACTCAGACTAAAACCCACTATAGTTGTCACATTTAGTTACACTCATCCCTACACCCTCATCCAAAATAATACTATATGGCAACCTAAATTTGATTTATTTTCTTCCTGAAAACAAATTTAAGGCACCACATATAACAATCAAAAATAAACTTTAAATCCAAAAAACATGTTTAAGATGATAGTATTCAGGCCCAAATGTGCCATATACCAACATATTTACTCAAAGGAAAGTAAATAGAATAATAGTCAGGGACTTTTATTGTTGGGTTTTTTATGTAGAGATGATTCCTATAAAATCCATTTGTATACACTTGAATTTGTTTCTTGCATTCTATCCCTTCATTCATCTCTGATTTGTTTCTTCTTACAGGTGTATTACTTGTTTTGACACCCTTTTTTCTCTCTTATCTTCACTATGCTCCTAAGCCTATTTACATGCTTGTAGTCCTTCTCTCTCTCTTGATGGAATTTTACCCTTCACCTACCTCTGTACTCTTCACTCCATGTCACCAACATCATCCCCTCATGCACAAATTTCATCAATTCACTCTCTTTATTCTTGCTTCAAAACTTGCTCAATCTTTGTTATAGGTATAGAGGCCTAAAACTCTCAAACATGATTCTATGGTTCTTATATTTTCTTCAATTCCCACATGTCCATAAGACTACCTATTTTAACTACCATATATATCTAATCAAATCATAAAATCTCAAGGTTAGAACTCTCACCCAACTCACTCTTTCCTCTTAAGACCTCTTTCTATATAACCCTCTTTTAAGACAACTCTTATTGGTTTGAAAACTACATAGGGTTTCAATACAAACTAATCACATGTATATATACCCATTATATTTTTTTCAACTTCATATAAATTTTTAAGATCCAAATCTCAAATAAGACAACCTAACTTAACCAACCTCTTGACCAATTAGGTCTCTTTATGCCTAAAGCAATCCCACAGACCTAGATTCCATAATGTATGGTTAGGTATAAAATTAAAAACACATGAATACATTATATCACATAAAAAAAAATACACCCCAAAGTTTTATAAATTTTTTTTGGGTATAACAAATTTTATTTGAGTTTCCATTTTGAAACCCTAACCTAAGTATACACAACCATGTGTAGGTCGAGAGTAGATAAAAATGGATATTTTGGGTTATATACCACTTTAAGTACTTAAAATACCTATAATATTTCTTCCCTAACTTACCATAGATTTAAAATATCTGTTTATCTGTGATCAATCATAAATAAGCTCTAAAAAATAGTTTTGCAAAATTTTGGGTTCACAAACAGGATTGTGTAAACGTTTACCTAGCTTCTTGCACTTCTACATGGATTTGGAGACTCAAAAGGCATTAATATAATAATTCATACATTATCAACTATTTTTATTTTTCAAACAAATTCAAGGACCCTCAAACAATTATCCATACTTCAACTTGTCATTTTTTTACTATGTATTGCCATATTTGCTCTAAAATGGGACTATTTTGGTTGGTATAGAAGTTTGAGTGAAATATTTAACTATAAAATGGATTATTTTGATCATATAAAAGATAATTAACATTAAATATAAACTATATGACACTCTCAACACCTTAAAACTCTTGAATGAATCTCAAAACCAATACTCTGGTCTCTTTCTTGTGTATAAACAAAGCCTTCAAATCTTGCAACCCTTTAACCTATAGATAAATAAAAATAGTACACTACCCAAATTATAACCATAAATAATAACTAATTTCATACCATTATATTTAATTAAATACATATGTTATCTTAAAAAATCTCTTTTATTCCTTGATAACATTGTTCTTATAATATTCAAACACAAGATTTACAAGGCAAACAGAGTTTTCCTTATTTATTTATCTTTATTGGTTTATTCAAGTATCTCCTCATCTATCTCCTAAACCTCTCTCATTCTTAATACTCTCTACAACTCTCCTACCACTCTCATTCTTCATCTTCATGCATTTTCACCTTTCTTATTATGCCAACATGCAAACAAACTCCTATTTCTTGCCAACTTCATGTAAGTGATAGTTACAAGTTCTTGTTTCTTGGCATATATTGTTCATGACCATGAATTTTATGTTGAGACACAATTATATTACCTTATAGTACCATTATCAAACATTAAATAGTAATTGTATCTTAAACACACCCTAAAACACCACTCAAAGCCTATTTAAGAATTCAAATTTTGGATTTTGGTTAGAAATTCCAAAATGGACTCAAACACAAAAAATAAAGACTTATAATGACTCCAAATCACACTATTGGTTCCTAAAATACCTAAAACATCCATCACAAACCAAAAATTTCTATAATGAGCCTCTTAAACACATTTACATACTTTGGCACTTTATGATGCTCTACATCATACTCCTTAAGTAGGAAAAATTTGAGCTCCTGCTCAAATACACTTTGTCTAAATTTTTACTTTATTTTAAATTATTCCTATTATTATATTATGAGATCCTATTTATTATTATCCTATTATCCTTTTCATTTATCCTCATTGAGTGCCTCTGTCTTTGTCTTCTTATTTTCTCTTATTTCTTTTCCAGCTCATCTTCTACCCCCATTAAGGAAAAGACCTACTGTAACTTGCCCTCTTCATCTTATATCTCATATATCTCTATATTCTCTTCATAATTCTTTACCTCCAATGGCTTATTCTCATTCTTCACTCCTACCCCTACTAAATAGCTTCCTTCTACACTTGTCATGATTTATTCAAGCACTCCTTATTGGTCTATTTTCTCAACAAGGCTTCCTCCTTAATCCTCATAAACTTATGGTTGCATATACATTTATTCTTCCTTCATCCTTTTCAAAACTCTCATTTATATCTTCCTTTTCTGCTTCTTCATGAAATTACACCTTCTCCTGGTGAGTCTTCTCATAGCCTTACTCATCTTGAAATTCCATCTCATTGACCAATTCATCTTCAACATAACACCACACTTATTACAAAATTATTATCTTAATATTATCATGAATAAAATTAACAAACTCATTTATAATATTACCCATTGAATAGGTCAATGTATTTCCTTTCTCTTGCTTCCTTTGCTTGATTTCTAGATCACTTCCTTGTAGCTCTTCTTCCATTAGTCTTTGCTCTTCAATTCTAGGCATATTTTTTTAACTAGTTCTTGGGATAATACTACCCTCTCTTTAATCTCTCAATACTATCATACTATTAATGCTTCCTTGTGTTACCTTATGACTGATCGTGTCCTCCTCCCAACATGCATTATTCCTCCAATCAACTCCTTTTTGAAGACCATGGTTGTCTTCCTCTTTATTTGGCTCTATCATGAACTATTATACCTCATTACTTCCTTTCTCCATGTGATCATGGAGTGAATCCTTTTTCATTTCCATACCTACACCATCATGTTTAGTACCTATTAAATTACATTCATGATACTTGATAGTCTCTTTAAGAACCTCATGATATGTTCCGTTCTCTGTTGCTCTTTCTTTCTTCTTCCAAGCTTCTATAGGATTCTATATCATCTTATTGAGTTCCTTATCATGTCCTCTCTACTCTTTACTTGCAACATTACCTTCCAATATTTTTTCTTTAACCAAATCACATAATTATATTCCTCCAATCACATAATGCTTGTCTATATTCTTGGTTATAATTCATTACTTGTTTCTAATTTTCTACCCTTGTATGACCTATAATTTCATCTTCAACACCTTCTATATCATTTACTTTACTCAAAATATTTATTAGATCTAAACCAACTGCTAGGATGGCTTCCTCATCTCTTACAAGGTCTAAATAATCTGATTCTTACATAGTATACTACCATATCCTTTATTCTTCCTCTATATACTCTATCATCTATCATTTTCTAGCTTCACCTTCTTCTGCATCTTATGTAATAACTTGTTTTTTAGATTTATCCTTCATTAGAGTCAGATTATACTCCTTATTATGTTGTATATCAAGTTATCCAAGTATTTTATGAGGTGATTCAACTTCATATTTGTTTTTCATGATCATATCCATCAATTCTATTATTTCTTTATACAAGACATCTTCATCAGTTGACATATTAGAAAATTTATCATCAAAAATAGCATTTAAAACCAAACCTTGAGACCATTTATCCTCTTCATATTCTCCTTGTTTCAATTATGTTTCATTTATGTCTTCAATGAGGCATACTTATTCTTAAAGATATACTTCTCCAAGCATCTCTTCTCTTTCAAGGTAACACACTATTGTACCTTTATACATGGCTACCCAATTAGTTTCTTATTCAACATAAACATGTTTCTCATGCTTTATTTCCTTCATACTTCCAAGATTCATGTCCTCAACACGGAATTCTTCTTTTTTTTTAATTTTTTACCTACATACACACATGATAAGAAATCTTTAGATGTAAAAGCTTGAGGTTTGCTTAACTCCATCTTCTCCTTCTTAGGTTGCTTTGTCTCCATGACTATATCATTCTTCAAAAGGTGTTACTCACCTCCTTATTATCTACCAACTTGTTCATCCCTCATGAACTTCTTCATCTCTTCTTTGAGCTACTTACATAGTAATCTCTTTTACTTCACATGGTCTCTCTTGACAATATTCCTTCTTTTCTACATGATTAGCCTTATAGACCACTTAAGTCTCTTCTTCATCATTACCAAACCATACCATTGACTTTCCTTTTCTTTCATGATCTCCACCAAGAGACTTATCCTCTCTAGCCTTTGATCTATGTCACTCATCTCCTCTTCAATAATCAACCCTTTTTTATTTAGGTTTTCTCTCTTATTTATCATATTGTGGTACTCTAACTCAGCCAAGCCCTTCATTTATTTTGTCTTATCTATCTTCATCATCTCAAAAGCAAGTATTTTTCATGTTGTTTTGGTATCTCAACCTAGGTTCTCTTTACCTGGTCTATTGACACTCTTGTCCAAGTCTTATTCACCTTGGAACTACAATTATAACTTAGAGTCTCTCTCTCTTTTCTCTTCTTCTATTGAGCTTATACTATCTCTCTTCTTAGGGATAATATAACACAAAAATATTACCTTTTTTTCCTCTATAACTCATTCCTATAACTTATCTTCATGAAAATTAAAATAACAACCTATCATATTCAAAATCATGAATTATTCCAAGAGCTTACCTACTCTGATACCACATGTTGTATATATGATGTCTAAAAATTATATTTTCATGAACTTAACTCTAATTCTTGAATTAAATCCCTTCATTAATCTCTGATTTTCTTTCTTCTTACATGTACATTACTTGTTTTGACACCCTTTCTCTCTCTTATCTTGACTACGCTCCTAAGCTTCTTTGCATGCTTGTATTATTTATCTCACTATTGAGGGAATGTGACCATTCTTCTACCTCTATAATATTCACTCTCTATCACCAACATCATCCCATCATGCTCAAATTTCATCAATTCACTTTCTTTGTTCTTGATTCAAAACGTATTCATTCTTTGTTATAGGTACATAGGCCTAAAAGTCTCAAACATATTTTTATGGTTCTTTTATTTTATCCAAGAATAACATGGACATAAACATACCTATTTTAAATACCATATACATCCAATCAACTCTTACAATCTCAAGATTATAACTGTCACCCATCTCACTCTTTCCTCTTAAGATTTCTTTCCTTGTAACCCTCTTTTAGGACAAATTTTGTTGGTTTGAACACCAAATAGGGTTTCAAGACAAAATAATCACATTTATATATACCCATTATCATTTTTTGGCTTCATAAAAAAATTTAATATCCAAATCTTAAATAATACCACCTAACTCAACCAACCTCTTGACCAATTAGGTCTCTTTAAGACTAAAACAATCCCACAAACCTAGAGATTGTAATGTATGGTTAGGTACCAACTTAAAAACACATGAATACTTTATATCACAAAAAAATTCAATAGACCTCAAAGTTTTATCAATTTTGGTTGGGTGTAACAAAAGTTATGTTTTCATTTTGAAACCATAGCCTAAGTGTACACAGGCCTGTGTAGGTTGAGAGTAGATTAAAAACGTTATTTTGAGTTTTATTCCACTTTAAGTACTTATAATACCTATAATATGTCTTCCCAAACTTATCACAACTTCCCAATATCTATTTCTCTTTGATAAATCATAAATAATCTCCAACAAGTAGTTTTAAAGAATTTTGGGTTCATAAATATGACTAGGAAAAGGTTTTTGCACTTATACATTGATTTGGAGCCTCAAAAGGGATTAATATTATCATTAATACATTATAAGCTATGTTTATGTTTCAAAAAAAATTAAGGACCCTCAAATAATGATCCATACTTCAACTTAATTATCATTCTTTGACTATGTATTGGCATATTTGCTCTCAAATGGGACTGTGTTGGTTGATATAGAAGTTTGAGTCCAATATTGAACTATCAAATGGATTATTTTGAGAATATAAATGATTCTTAAAATTAAATATAAATTATATGACACTCTCAATACCTTAAAACTCTTGAATGAATCTTAAAACCAACACTATGCTCTCTTTCTTATGTAAAAATAGAGCCTTCAAAGTTTACAACACTTGAACCTGTAGATAAGTAACAATAGTATACTCTACTAAAATAAGAACCATAAAGAAGAAATAATTTAATATCAGTAACCTTTATTAAATCCACAAATTCTCTCAAAAACACTCTTTTATTCCTTGATCACATTATTCTTATAATATTCAAACATATAATTTACAAGGTAGGCAGAGTTATCCTTCTTCTTGATCTTTCTTGTTTTCTTTAAGGATATTCTCCTCTATATCCTACACTATATCCTTCCTCCTATTATATAAAACTATCCTTCCACTCTCATTCCTCATCTTCATGCATTTTCACCTTTATTATTATGCCAACATGCAAACAAACTCCCATTTCTTTCCAACATCATGTAAGTGGCAGTTACAAGTTCGTGTTTCTTGGCCTATATTGTTCATGACCATGAATTGTACATTGAAAAACCCTCATATCCGTCCTATGACCTTATATTACCATTATGAAACATTAAACAACAATTATATCTCAAACACACCCCAAAACACCAATCAAAGCCTTGTTAAGAATTCAAATTTTTAAATTTTAGATTTTGGTAAGAAATTCTAAAATGGACTCAAACACAACATAAAGGCTTATAATGACTCAAAATCACCATAGTTTTTCCTAAAATACCTATATCACCCATCATAAAAAAATGGCTATAATTAACCTCTTAAACACATTTACATACGTTTGCATCAATTTTGCACATGACACTGGGTAAATGGGTAAAGCACTAACTAAGCAAAGCAACCTAAGTTCTAGTTTTATATTACAAGGGGAAAGTGTCATGAAATTAATTATCCATTTCAAATATACAACAAAAAAATAGATTTAAAACTTCATCTTTGGTTTGGTTGATGTTTGATAAACTTGAATGAGTATTCAAGTTTAGATTGGATGGGTTGATGTTTGCTAAACTTGAATGAGTATTCAAGTTTAAATTATATGGATTGATGAATAAGGCTAAATTTGTATTCACAATGAAGCTTAGGTTTAAATTAGAACTTGGGTAAACCAAATTATTTTTTATTTTATTATCTTGGAGATTTGAAATCTCTTTGTTGATTTGATGAGCATGGGCTTCCATAAAAAACTCATGACTTGCTTGGGATGATTCCTCATTAAGGATGGATTTATCTATATCAGGAGACTTAGGGATTGGAATTTTAGGAACCAATGAAAGCATTGATAGCCTCTAAATATCCTTATAATTTGGATTAGTCTTGAATGGGTGATGAAAACTCTTTCCTATAAATTAAGTGTTGTAGATTTTAAACATCAAAATCAGATGGAAGTTTGACCCCCAAGCTCTAGGCTTGAAGTAGAAATTCATTATTGTTAGACATGGTGTAATGATTAAATGGAGGGGGAGTCAAAAGGAGGGGGAGACAAAATGACCTTATTTATACCCTCATATTTATAAGGTATTCCCTCTTCTTCATTGTCATGGATTTCATATATCTCAACACGGTGACCTTAGTTTTCTTGACAATTAAATTGAAAGGGGTCATTTCCAAAAGGCTCATCCTTCAACCTAGGATTATTAAACATAGCCATGTGCCTTTTTATAGGTGACATTTCTAAATGAAATTTTTTGGCTTAAAAAAATATAAAAATATTTACACTAGACTGTAAGAAAGTAAAAGACCAAAGTGATTAAAATTTTATTGACAACAAGATACTTTTGAGTTTTGAGTTTTGGGACTAAACTTGTGGATTTTTAGATCTTTTGGATTATGAATTGTTTAAATACTCAAAATAATCTTGTTTTCAAATAGGGATTTTATCATGTGGTATATCTTAAGGAAGTGAACAAATAAGTTCTACTCTAAACACATGCATTGCACAAAAAAGGATAAAATCTAGGCAAAGGGACTTGAATAACCCATAGTTTTTCCATGTCACTTGCTTATCTATTACATTATATTCATCCCAATATTTCAATTCACTAACCATAGAGGATCATATCATTCACATGGCCCACTAAGCCTAATTTCAATGGTTCATGAAAATTAGATTCATATCATTAACTGCTAACTGATGTACTACAAGTTAGATGGTAAGAACGGTTTTCCTAGGCTTAAGGTTTAAACAGGATTATCTAGGGGAGTCCTATATATACATTTTGGTACAACATGGCCAAAAACCATGTAATAAAATTATTTGACAAATGCACACAAATGAGTCTAGTCGCAATGTGTCCAACACAGTCATAATATTTTAGTGTATTGACATTGAAAAAAACAAATTTTGACTCATGTTGTCTAAGTAATAGGTATTAAAGTTTGGAAGCCCCTCACTTCACAGCATTCTTAAAACACAACATTAATTATCCAATAATGATATCTCTAACTTAATTTATATACCCCATTGGTATACAGGGTTTAGCATACCATGTGGTGGTGAAATCCAAGGTTGAAAGAGTCCCTAATAAAATTAAAATAAAAAATACTAACACTTACCTTTGATCCTTAGATGTCACCACCAATGTGACACCAAGAAAAGAGCATACATGCAAGTCGGTCTTGGATAAAAAAATTTGTAAATGTTGTTTCTATTTTTCTAAGTATCATCACCAATGTAACCTTGCATATGCAATAAGAACCAAACACATAAATTAATTGAAAAAATAAATTTTAATTAAATCTAAAAATAAAATGTATGCTAATTACTACTAAAAATGAAAATGCTAAAATAGAAAAATTGTTAGAAAACTTACAAAAAGAAAAAATACTAAAAATAAATTAAATTTTGATTTAGCTAGATTTTTATTGGTTTGTCTTTTACTAGCAACCTATAAACAAACTATTATAAGTCTTTTGTGTGGATGGAATATCAAGATAGCCTATAAAAATTTAGCAAAATAAATAAATAATAAATATTCTATAATGATTTCACTATTCCATAGTTAGATAAAATAATGAATTTGTTAACAGTTAGCAGAACCAAAAAATAGAAAATAGAAAACTAAATAAAATACTCAAAGAATGATTTCATTATTTATTGTAAATTCATTAAAGTTTCAAACCATTTCACTGAAGTATAGAATGATTTCACTATAATGTTAAATTATTCCACAAAAGTGTAAAATTATCTCATCGAAGTTTAAAATGATCTCACCAAAGTCTGAAATAATTTCATTGTTCTAAAAAAAATGAAGTTAAATAGAAAATAAAAGACAAAATAGAAATTAGGACATCAATAAAAGGGTGTTAGGCAAGCCAAGAACACAAATCAACTATCAATAAAATAAAAATCCATAAAAGCGTAAATAAAAACAACATAAAAACAAATTTATTGTTCTTTGTAATGAATTCATTATTCTACAATATGAAATCACTATTCTACAGGATGAATTCATTGTTATAAATATTCATGAACAATGAGCTAAATAACTCAAAAATAACATGAAATAATAAAAAATCAACTCCAAAACAAGTTTTAAATGCATATGCATATAAAATATCAATAAAAAACAATTGAAATGACTTCTTAGATGCACCTATGATGTAAAATATGAGGGACATAGTCTCATCGAGCATGTTAGAATGTATAATCTCTAATGCTAGAATGCAAGCTGAGAAATCAAATTGAATGAAATCAAATCTAAACTATAAACTTAGACTTAAATGATAGAACAACAAATGAACAAAATAAAACTAAACACACACACTTACAAAACCAAAGTGGAATAAGGTTCCTCCATTGTAATTAAACACAAATTACTCTTAAATGCAATGGATGTGGGCTCTCAAATATTTTTAAAAGCAAACAAAATTGGGAAGTGTTTTGGTATGCAAGAGGATTTTGATGGTTTTGATTGTTATTCACAATATTATTTTGATAGCATTAATGTGGATGATTAAAACTAATGGATTGCATGTTGATTTATAGGCTTACAAGAGGTTAAGTGGATAGTCAAAGATTATTTTAATTTATTGAATTATTAAAATAATGATTGATGAAGAATTAGTCCTCATCCATGATAATTATGATCAATTCTATGGATTGAAAAGAAAGAGGATAATTAGTTGGTAGTTGAGTAACTCATCATAAATGGGTCAAGGTAGTTTAAAAGTCAAGGGATAACTCATAAGTTAGTTGAAATGTTCTAAGATGACTCATAAGGTTATCATCAAAATTGAGGAAGGTGTTTGAATGAGTCAATATTTGGTTGAGACAAATGTGGAGGATATCTAGGTGAGACATAAAACATAGATTTTTAATTTATATTGGAGACAGAAGGTGTGCATGATTATAATTTATTAATTAAGAATTAATCAATTATTTAAATTTTAGAGGGAAGTGATGTTCATTTAAATTTTAATAATGGAAGGTGAAGAGTGTTAGTGTAGGCTTTTTCCTACTTTTGGTTTTGCCTACATAGATGTTAGTAAACTTGTTTAGGGTTGTTAAGGTCATTAGGAGAACACACAATGTGTTTTATAATTATGAGTTAAGTTGTTACCTTTTTTTAGTGACCTAATATCTCACTATCTAATGTACCTCCTTTGTAGTTTTTGACTAATGAATCAGCTAAAGAATATTTATGAAGCTCAATTTTATGCTTTACATCTTACTCTCACCTAATCATAGGATTTTTTATAATTTATGACATTCAAATATCTTTGAGTCATCTAACATGGCATCAGATCTCTGATCTAGTGAGCATTTTACCATTTTTGAAATCCTTGGTGACATCTTACCTGCTAGCATTCCTAGTAGCTTTTTTGATTTTCATAGGTTTTATGGGATTTAATGAAAATATGTATAAACTATACACCTAGAGTCCTCAATCTCAAAATAGATGGTGCCATAAGATTTGAAAGGTACCAAAACCCTAGAATCAATTATAAACATGAATTATATTTATGACAACCATTTTGGCCATTTTTTAAGGGTTTAAGGGCTTTTTTAGGCATTTCACATATTTTTGTATAAAAATATTATCAACACCCACAATAATCTTTATCCCCCAGGTCATATGGTGTGGTCACATGAGAAACACCCAGGTTAGCCTTTAGCCCTTAGTCATATAGAAATTAAGCCCATGGTCACTTCCAACCCAAAAATGCTTAACTTTGCTCTAAAGAACCTTAAATGTTTTTGAGGAAATTAATTCAAAAAAAATTTCAAGATTTTTTTTAAAGGGCCTCAAATTTTTTTTGAAGAAGTTGATCCACCTCTATTTGCCATGAAAAAATTCATGCGAGTAGGTTTTCAAACACGCATAATGTTTGATCAATAACTTAGATTTGAGTGTCATCTTCTTCACAAGTTTTTATTTTTTGTGCTCTATGTATTGGTAATGTTTTTTAGATCTCTACATCTCCATTCAAACCAAATATTATGTACTCTTGGATGCATTATTGATAAATCTTGATGTCCCTCTAATTATTTCATACATACACACAAATTATTCAAGATGCATTCTTAGTTATGTCTGATGTCTATACAATCATGCCTATATTTTAAAATTTAAGGTGGGATCACTCTAATATATCTAAGGGGTATTGTGTGGTATTGTGTAATCTTTATTTTCTCTTCTACACATTCTCATTTTTTGTATTGTATTAATTCCTTTACTTACTACTCATTTGGATGTATTCTCAGTTGTACCTGATGTCCTATTCATGAGCATGTATTGTTATTGTAATTAGGGGTCCTTATAGTTGTGCACTTATTTTATGTCATATTTTAGTCATGTCAACTTCACTTGAGAGACATTCATGAGGGAAATTTGATTCTACACTAATGGTTCTTCTTAGAAAAACTAACTATGATTCTTCACATGCTTACATGGAACACATGCTCATAATAAATAAGCTTACTCCTTTACTATATGGAAATATTCCTACCCTTTATGACTTGGGTCAGTTTAATAAGTGATATAATACTTGTGACAAGGTTCTTAGCACCTTATTGTTACATGTTTTTGTAGATCTTTATTTCTATGTGGAATATACAGTGTGTCCCTGCATTATTTGAAGTATCCTATAGTCTCTTTTTATAGATCTTATTGAGATTTATATCACTCTTTCTTATCCTCTTCCTATTATCTCTTAAGATACTATTGTACTCTCTCATCCTACTCTTATTTCCTATGTTGACACATCTATAATGGATAGTGCTCTTCCTTCTGTTGGCCCACCACTAAAGGATGAGATTCTACCTGACCTCAGTTGTCCCATTACATATTATATTTTTGTTATTGTGTATGATGTTATTCTTCCAAATCCATCATAGATTGGTCCTTATAATGAATCTACTATTTCTAGTGAGAGTACACCTTTTGAGGGAATTGATGACTCTTATCTTCCTATGGATATTCAATTTGTGGATCTATGTGATTCATCTATAGTCTCTTATATAGTTTTGAGGGTTATTGAATCATTCTCTCAACTTCACATGGGCATTCCTTTAGTAAATATTCCATACCATTTGTATTCATTGGACTCACCTATACTTAATGACACTTCTAAGCTTGAAAACATTTTTGAGATTGATTATTCCTCTTCTACATATCACTATAGTAGTGATGGGGACACACCTCTACCATCTCCTTGTCACCTTCTATATATTGAGGAGTTAGTTCTTGATTCACCTACCTCTAGTCTACTAAAATTATAGGGTGTAGGTATATTTATCTAGGACTCACCAGACATCAAGTAGTGTATTTCATAAGTATATAGCATTCTATAGTTTATTTCAACCTTTGTTTTCATTGCATGGAGTAGTTGGCCCTCTTGTTATGAATGAGGAGAATAGTTCCTTAATTTGAGTTTCATCAAGAATTTGGTGGACCCATTCACTGTTCTAGGGTGATCCACTCTTCATTTTAACTAATTTTGATAGGTTCACTTTAGTGTCATGACATTCAATTCTTATGCATGATCTTTCTAAACTTATGTCATTCTTTTGTTTTGGACCCTTATTAGAGTTACTAGTGTGGCTTCCTCCATCGTCCATTGTGTAATGGGTAGACTTCCAACACACCATTTATGTTCTTCGTTTGGCAGATGGAAGAAACATTATTTGATGTAGATGGAGCTTATTTAGTCTTTAGGCATAGGATCTCATCAGAGACATTTGTCATTTTTCAAGCTTTATTATAGCTAGCTTTATCATATTCTATGGGGACTTCCTAGTTCTCTTTTCTATGTGCTTGTTTTTTCTCACTTTTGGATTCATTCTCAATTATGGCCAACATCCTTAGAGAATGAACCATTTTTTGCTTTGCTCTCTTTTGGAGAGGAGTTTTATCATATGGTCTTTCTCCTTTTCTCCACTTTATGGAAGTTATATTATGCTTGGGTACCTCATCAGGCCTCATTTCTAAGACCTAATTCTTATACCCACCTAAGATATGCTTTAAGGGGGTGTTAGTGTAATATTTTTATCGATATTGGTTTTACCTACATAGTTGTTATTCTACCTAATTAGGTTTGTCTGAGTCATTAAGGGAACACAAAATGTGTTTTCTAATTATGAGTTGAGTTGTTACCTTTTTCTGGTGACCTAATATCTCACTATATAATGTATCTCCTATGTACTTTTTGATTAATGAATCAAATAATGAACATTTAAGAAGCTCACTTTGGTGCTTTGTATCTTGATCTCACCTAATCCTTAGGATTGAAGAAATATGTGTCAGTCATAGATCTTGGAGTAATCCAATAAAGATTTAGTGTGTCAAAGTGAAATTTGACACTAAATGATGAAATTTAGATGTCTACAATATTTCACACTTTAATCATGTTTATAATCTAAATGGAAGTCACATACATATTTATCCTTTCAAATATTTATATAATTTTCATTCCTATAATTATGGACATGATCTAATATAAATTATGGATCATGAGTATGTTAATAATAAGTCCAAAAAATATTATAATAATGTGTGCTTATGAGGTAAATAGAAAATGGTTCTCGCTCATGACATAGATGAAAATTTTCACATTATTTCCCTAATGGTGCATATTGCAAGGCACATCTAATTTTTTTTGAAACTTTAGAGCTAATAAGAATTATATCACTAATTTAAGTTGTAAAATTCAAATTAACTAGGTTAACATGCACACACATTTACACATGGAATTTGACATAACATCAAACATAAAGGAAGGTTAAATGATCAACAAGGTGGACTACAATATTAAGGGAGGGGAGTTACAAGTTGACCCTAATGCAATGGATGAGTTAAATCTAATGTAATTAAAGTGTCATACCCAAAAAAAATCATGAATCGACAAACACACAAAAAAAAAGACACATTTTTTAGTATTATTAATAATAATCACACACTAAACACACTTGATTTGATAAAATGTTTGCAAGCATGAGTGACACCACAAATATCGGTGTGCACATAACACAAATTTCCTAGCACATAAAATAAAATCATTCAACACTTTCTCATAGATATAGAGCCTTACATTGAAACAAAACCCACAAAGGTGTATATCAACTAACTATGATGATAACACACTAGCTACCTAGTGAATGTAAAATTCATCTAGTACTTGTTTCAAGGGAAAAAATACTATAGTCCAAACTTATCCTAAGATAAATAATGTCAATGAGGAAACATGGCCCTTAAATAAACCAAAATCTATCAAATCATAACCATCCCATCATGATAAAAGGATTAATTCATGCCTATTATCGATATAAGATGTGATCTGTTAATAATTTATTGAGTTTAAACTTCCACATTATGCGACAATAAGCTACAAATATGCCACCATGCAAAGAGACATCAAACTAAGCAAGGATTAGTCTTAACCTCAATCCAACCTATGTAAACTATTAAAGTGATTTATTCTCAATAAATATTCATGCACTGAGATATAATACCAACTATCATGGCACAAACATACCTTGTAAGTATAAAAATATAGCCAGTTCACCGCTTGACAAAATGGCTACAAAATAGCATTGGAGTAAATATCTCTAGAAAAAGTTAAATATTTATGACACTTAAAACTAATTTTAAAAGAAATAGTGAACTACTATGAGACCAAATAACAAAACCCAAGAAAATAAAATGCCAAATAAAACTGAGATCTCAAATGGGTTTTAGTGATGAAACGTTGTTTTACTTAGAAAACTAGAACAAACTAATTTTGGAATTGGTTTGCTAAAAATATCAAATGATCATTTAAATGTATATCAAGGATCTATGGTTAATATAAATCTAGATGAAATTTGATAAAAATTTCATTTTTAGAAAATTCCACTTTTAGGGATGAAATGTTGTTTTTCTTAGAAAACTAAACCAAACTAATTTTGGAATTGGTTTGCTAAAAATATCAAATGACCATTTAAATATGTTTCAAGGATCTGTGGTTAATATAAATTTAGAGTAAATTTGATAAAACCTTTAGTTTTATAAAATTTCAATTCTATATTTTTATTACACATCAACTCCAAATTGACTCTAAAGGTAAAATTAAGGTATGGAGAATATTTCTTCTGAATATGGATGAGAACTATTATAAAAAGGGATAAAAAATTTCTAGTCATTATTTTCATTTTGTAAATGCTAAATTAATTGGTTTCAACTCTCATTTTTAGTTTATTTCTGATTTGACTATTTATTCCAAACGTATTCCAAATTGAATTATTTCAACAAAAATTTCATAGGGTTCTCTTGCACTAAAATTTTTAGAATAAAAAATAATAGCTCAACTATCAAGCATCTAATCCATAATGGGATATTCACTATCATCCCACTTTATAAAAAGTGTATTCATGGTCTTGAATCTCATGTGTGTCCTCATTTTCACAGTCTCACATAAGATCACTAGCTCAATTATAGTTATCTTACCAACTGATATTTCCAAGTTAAACAACTTATTTACTCTGAAGTTCACAACACTCACTCAAAAAACTCTCAATTAGATTATACTCAAAATAAAAACTAAGTTATTTTCACATAGACATAATTTGATTAAACTCAGTCAATTTACTAGAAATTTTCCACTTAATATATTTATATTACCATAGTTATATTCATAAGGAGATTATAGTAAAATAAAATTTACTCTTTTGGCATAATCCTTTTAGAATTCATAAACAACATAATACTATTTATAATATTTTAATATAAAAAATTAAAATAGAACCACATTCAATATATTAAAAAATCAAGTGTCATTTCCCAATCAAGTAAATAAAGAATTCACAATCTAGGATACGTAATCATTTTACAATAAGATGATAATTTAACAATTCATCTAAAAGGATAACACAGTTCACTTCATGAATTTATTCAATGATAAAAATATCAATAACCTACTCCATCTACAATACAAAACATATCAATGTAATGTATCAGTGTTAAGCTCGAAAGTAAATCTATCTCATAATCCATCATGTTAATAAAATAGTAAACATGTTAAAATAGATGTAAACAATTAATAGGAAGATCTTACTCTTGTCTACGTATGAAAGCATATGAACATATTCAATTTTATTACAAGCTTAAGTATAATACTCAATTCATCTATAGACTATACAACACTTAAAAATATAAAGTATTTATTATTCATTTCTTAGAATTCAATAGGGATAAGACTAAATAAAATATAAGCATATAGATTATTCTCAAGATCAGGAATACCCATTTATGTACACCCAAGGACATAATGTATTTTTTTCTTGATAATAGTGAAATACAATCTCATTTTATTATAACATACACACATCCCTTCATGTAGCCTTCTTGCTATCATATGATGTTTCCATGAAATATTGAACCTTACAATACAACTTTAAGTCTGAAATTTTGAGTTCCTAAAATATGACTAAATTTGATATTTTAAAACCCTAAAATATGACTAAGTCTAAAATAATGAGATCCTAAAATATAACTAAGTTTGAAATATGATAAGATCCTTAAAAATATATAATTTACATTATAGCTCTTGTAGGTCTGAAACCACTCTCAAACATCTTAAAAGTATAAATATAAAATATAACTTAAATTAAGAATCTAAATGTCCTTAATTAAATGTAAACTTATACTTAAATGTTTATTTTACTTTTATATTTATATGATGATATGGAACACTATTATACTCATAATAAGGTCTATAAATAATCCATAATTAAGTGTATGCCAACTTTGTGCTACAATTGGCATGCTTATATTGACACATCCCATAAAACTATTATTATAAAAAGTTACAATGCCTTGTAAAAATGGGTAGACTAGAGTGTTAAAATAATATAGAAATATCCACTCAGCTTAAAACCCATTATAATTATCATGTTTAGTTACACTCATCCCTACACCCTCATCTAAAATAGTACTACATGGAAACCAAAATTTGATTTCTTGTCTTCCTACAAGAAAATTTAAGGCACCACATACAACCATCAATAATAAACTTGAAATCCCAAATAACTTGTTCAAGATGACAACATTGAGGCCCAAATGTGCCATATACCAACACATTTTATCAAAGGAAAGTAAATAGAATAATACTCAGGGCATTTTACTATTGGATTTTACACATGATACTAGGTAAATGGGTAAAGCACTAACCAACCAAACACCCTAAGTATTGGTTGTACATCACAAGGGGAAAGTGTCATGTAAGGAATTATCTATTACACTACAACATAAAAACAAATTAAATCTTCCTTTTTTGTACACAGGGTTTTTTTCTAATTGATTGTAAAGGAATTTATTCAATTAAACAAACAATCCACATACATAGTTGATCATCAGCTAAAAATAGTTGAAAGAAGACAATAAAGGAAAAATAAATGGTGCCATGCTAAAGAGACTAGCCAAAAACCATTCCCAGCATTGATACATTACCCAAGAAATATTTAAAATAGTTCTATAATGTAAAGATCAAATAAAGGGTGTGTTTCTATCCAATCATCAACCACTTAAGGCTATGAACATAAAAAAATATATGTAAAGTGTAGTAATAAAGATTTTACTTAACATCAAATCTTGTTTTGGCAGATAGAAAGGGAATAAATTGGGTCAACAAGGTAGAAAATAAACTAAGTAGTGTGATTGAAACTAAACAACAAGCAACCATCCTTTCAACATATTTATTATCATGAAACTGATAGAATATTAAGGACAAAATTTACTTTCCTAGCAAAATTCCTTTGCTTCTCTGAAAGCTTCCTCCTTGTGGTTGGTTTCTACTTCATTATTGTTCAACAATCTCCAATTGTATTCTTCCTTTTGCTTCACCCATCCATCTCCAACATTACACACCTCCTAAAGACCTCCATCCCTGACCATGGTCTATTTCTTTGGTAGTCTAATGGGTAATCTAGTTTCCAAGGCATGTGTTTGCTAATTATTTAATGTCATTTTAACATGTCCCCATCACCTCTTTTAAATTTTGTCAAGAGATAAGTTCTGATTTTTGGGGAAAATTAATTTTTACATAATTTTCTTCCTTCAAAGTGGTATGAGAGGTGGAGGGATCCATTTTTATGGTTTGAGATAATTTATTATGAGTTCAATATGTATCCCATTGACAAGACCAAAAGTTGTTTTGCCCATGCTTTCTCATTTATCTCTCATTGACTGACATAACCCTATTATTATTATATATATTTAATTCTCTTTGCTATAAAATATCAATACTTACCAGATATTTCATGTCTTAAAAATACCAACATCAATGTTGATATTGCTATCTAAATATGTCAATAAAAAAGAGTTTTGAGATAGATTTTAAGGCAATGATCAAGGAATTATTTACTACTAAAATTAATCAATTCAATCTATGACTTAATGTAATATTCCCTTGGTATTATTAAAATCACAATACCATCTTAATTAACTAAAGACTAAAAAACTAATATGAAAAAATCACTAACGCCTCAAGATGGTAAAATAAAAACTACAAGCTAAGAGTGATTAAGGGTAATGCAAGCGAAATATCAGGACCTAGATGTCATACAAAGCATCACATGCTTTGAAAACATTATGATCAACAAGTGGATAATGATTCATTGTAATGGGTATTACATAATGAGTTGACCCTAATGCAATATTAATTTCAAAATGTAGTAGCATGGAGAAGGCACGTCATTTTTTGACAAACTAATGTAATAATATAAGATACCCTAATACAATGTGTGATTTAACATTGATTGAATTATTTATTTGACCCTAATGAAATAGGTGAGTTGGCTTAATTCAATGATTAAGTTAACCCTAATGTAATCTCAGTTGTAAAATGTGGCAACATAGATCAGTCATGTTAATTGTTTAAGAAACTAGTGTAATGATTACATGTTATCATAATGCAATAAATGAGTTGACCCTAATGTAATGGGTGAGTTGATCATAATAAAATTATTTATTTGAAACTAATGAGTGAGTTTACCTTCATAAAAATTTAATGGACTTGAAAACTTATGTAATGATGACCAGATATGTAAAAAAGTGCCTTTTTTTCAATGAGTACATGATATGAAAAAATTAACCTAAAAATTTGTGTCCTAACAAATATTTTACAAACTAATTCAATGATCATGAGATATTTAAAACATTTCCTAATAAATTTTCAATAAACTAATGAAATTATTAAATGATATTCAAAATGTTCCATAATAAATATTTAATAAACTAATGAAATGATTACATGATATGAAAAATGTGGCCTGATAAAGTTTTGACAAATTAATGTAATGATAACATGATATTATAATGTAATGATTAAAAAACCTATGAATTTATTATAAAATATGGCATCATTGAGAAGGGGAGTAATTTTTTTGACAAACTAATGTAATGGTTACAAGATTTACAAAAAATGGCTATAACAATGTGTTTAACCCTAAAATGAAATATGAACAGTGTACTTACGGTTAAGAATATAGAGTAGTATAGGTCACAAGGGTGATAAAATACCTCTATAGTATGATAATTATTATAAAACTTAGATAAATAGTATTTTTAATTTATAAAACTAAGATTAATAAAAATAGTAAAGTAAAATTATTGATAGATATTGCAATAAATTGGAAACAATGATACTAAGTTGGTTTATTTTGTGCATACAAGTCTAAGTAAGAATAAGTTGTAAGTGGACTAGATGATGATCTTTGAATAGTATTCATATTTTTTAAATATCATTTTTGTGTCTTCAGATGCTTACTTCAAATCTAGACAGTTGTGTCAATGTAGGTGTCTAACTCTGTTGCAAGTTTCTTGTACATAATATTGACTAGATTTGGATGTGACCAATTGGATCATTCTATGTTTTTGGTCACCTTTATTCTAATGTATTCAGATTGTGCACCCAATTTATCACTCTTTATCAAATTATCAAACCTTAGTTCTTCACCCTTGGAGTGACTATAGGAAAAAAGGGTTAGTGGGATCATGATATTGAGATAATCCCAAAGACCCCTATGTCAATACTCTGAAGAGGGACTTAAACTGATGTAGTTCTCTCCTACATGTTGGCTTGTGTATGTAAAATGGTGAAATATTTTATTATCAAATACATGTAATGATCTAGCTTATAACTTGTAAAAATATGGCTCATGGGCTACTCTTTGAATGCTTCAAAGCTATAGAAAGACTACTCATATAGCTAATATGCAAATAAAGATAAATATGGAATATTTCTTACTTGAATGCATGATTAAGTATTTCTTGGTATGTTTCCTTGTGATTTATAGGTGAGGAAATAATGAGGGTCAATATTATATATATACCAATCCCTTTTAGAAATATATCATAGTAAAGCACTCAGGCCAACATTTTGGATATGATTTTTTTACAAATTAGATGAATTTTGGCCATTCGACATTTTTTAGAAAAATGGGTAGTTTTGTTGATGCATGTGTCCCCCTAGGATGCAAGTGTCTAGGGAGATATAAAATAGGTACTGGTCCAAAACTAGCAGTGAAGGATAAACATCAAGTTTAACAATGGTTAGACTAAGAGATAAGTAATTAGGCATAAATAGATAGTGAACATGAGCCTTTCAGTAGTAGGAAGATCTATAACTGAAATGTATAACAATGATAGGTATTTTGTAGGTGTATAAGACTAACATACTATATAAATTATATTTTAGTATCTACATGTGTCCCTCATTTAATCTAGTAATGAAATTGATTGTTTAAAAGAAATAAATGTGTATATAGGTGTGTACAACACCCCTTGTCTTTGATTGAGCCCACCTTGATTGCTTTTTTAGTGATTGACCTATAACTAGGAGCATGTTACAATATATAATTAGTGTACAAAATTTAAAATTGAAAAAATTACTTAAGAGTTAAAAGATCAAGGTTATGAGTACACCCATGTGTCAATGAAATCATTTTTCCTTTTGTAAATTTGATTTGAAAGGATACCTCATTATGAAGCATTGAAACTAAGATTAGGAAAAAATTTAACCTATAAGTGCATGTATATAGAGATATTTGAGGATAAAATTCCCCTAATCTTGGTGTAAAGGTGAGTTGTAACATGACTATTGACCTTATTTCATCTTAATCGTGAAACCCAAATATGTTCATAACCTGGTGAGTGTGAGTGATTTAATCAACTCACACTATACATATTGTGAGGGTGGATGATTTAATCAAATCTAACCTATAATTTTAGTGAATTTAGATGATTTAATCAAATCTAAATTATAAATTTAGTAAGATTTATAAATTTAATCAACTCAACCTTCCTAAGATGAACCAACTACTGCATTAGATTATTTCAATAACAATCCAAAATAGTCCATCATGGGTATGATAACAGTCCATAATAGTATTTAAAATCTATAAAATTTTTTGATTTTATAATTTTAGGTACCCTTTTCATAGCATATGCACCTCATATATGTTTCAAGCTAAAATATGGGTATACAAATATGTATCTGCATAATATAACTATGAATCTAATGAATTATAAAAAATGGTGAAAATGTAGAGGACATGTTTCTATGGCATGCCCCTATTAAATCTAGATAATCTAAGAAGAGATGAAAATGTGGAGTACATGTTTATATAACTTAGACCCATTTTAATTTGAAACTATTAAGATGTGTAATTCATGCCTCTATGACATGCCCCCACTAATATGCCCCCCTTTTGAGGTGAGGGGAAATATAAAATAGGAGTTACCTTACCTCAAAAGGATAAGATAATTTTATAATGTGTATAAACCATGTATCATATATGAGTAACATGTCTAAGTAGATATAACATTGAAGCACATTGTATGTGATCACATCAAATCCTAAGATGCATGATACATATCATGGAAACATCTAGAGAGTAATAGTACAATCTCAACAAGAAATCAACCACACACACAAGATCACACAAAAGCACGATAATAAGAAATGTTTTAATGAGACATCATATAATGTGCATGTTTAATGTTTCACAATATAAGGTACATTAATTATCTAAATATCCACAAAGAAAATAATGACATATTCAAATGTCCATACAATAAATAATGACATATCCAATTTTCCAAATAGAAAAACAAAGACATAGGTGCCACAATCAATAGAGCATATTAAAATGCTAAAACATGAAATATAATGTAAGACAATAGCAAACAAAGAACATACTCAATAAATTGCATACATGAAAGCATGGAATATAAGCAACTAATATGAATATAGCATACTAATTCCTATAAATATGTGTTTGCAAAAACTATTAAGCACATACCATAATAAGTACATTGTTAAAGGTATAGGCATGTGTAAGTATAAAATCTCAAACATGATAATGGAAAGTGTTCGTATAATAATATAACCTAGGTGCATCATTAATAAAGAATCAGATACCCCTAATGTACTTATGACATGAGTAGAGGAAAGGCCCAACATCTGTATGTGCATATATCATGTATCTGGATATGCATGTATCACACTCAAATGATGCATGAAACATATGTGTATAGATAAAAATAAATGATATTCTATTTATTAACATGGAACAAACAACATAAGTGCAATAAATAGTACAACTACAAACATGTTGATTTGTTTTGGTATTTTTTAATTTATTTACATGTTTTTTTATTTTTTTGAATATTGGAAATAAAAAGGTTACCCTATGATCTCATCCAATGTATGCTCATAGGTATTTATAATATTAGAATGTGGTATATCAAACTAGTGGCACTACCGAGGAGCATGTATAGGTGTAATATCTTGCACTATAGGCTATGTGATACTTTGCATTTATATCATAGGACTCTATGGTATCAAAGAGGTAATAAAGGAGTATGGGTTCATGGAACCCATAATTTTGTGTTCTATAGTTTATTTGAAGTATAAATAATAGGAACATGTTTAGTTGCTTAGGATAACTGAGTATTATGTGTAGGAGTAGATGAATATTCCATAGAATCCACTATGTGTCTTTAATGCAAATACCTCTCAAGTATGGGCTACCTAGGAAAGGGTATTTCTTATTGCTTACCCTTCCATGGAGGATTAACCTTAATAGGTTTTATAATTAGCTATATTGGAATAAATATTTCTTATTCAAGTGGATTTTCATATGGAATTCCAGGAACTATGACTACCTTGTTAGTATGAATGTATTGGATACACCCATGCACTATGGAAGGTAATGTGTGGAGTTTATGTATCCAAGTTCATCCCAGTAACATATAAAATAAACTTGTGTATGGTATTATTTATATGGTAGTGACCACATGTTGGGCCAACTTGTAAAGCTAATTTAGTCTCACCAAGAATGTATTGTGAGGTCCCATCAAAAGCTTTGACCATTTTGGTCAAAGGTTACAAATATTCATGTGTATATCCAAAATGTTCAAGTAATTTCATGGTGCAAACATTATTTCTAGCACCATTATCAATCATAACACTTTGAATAAGTCGGTGATCAAGGTACACTCAAAAAAAATTAATGAAGATCTGAGTCATCATCCATAATATCACTATCATCAAAATTAATAAAGGGTCTCTAAACCTAAGAGGTATGTGCTATGTATAAGTACCAATAATCCCATATAATGGGTTCCCATAACGTGGTGGAGGAGGATGTGTATGATATTCCATTTTCACTTCTAAATAATTGTGAGAATGGTCTTGTAATAGATCACTAAACATGTTTTGGTTTTTATGGTCACTAGGTTGTGACCCTGAATCCTTTGGAGGATCATAAAATGTAAGTTGTTGGTTACCAATAAGGTCTTAGATATTATGCTTCAAGGTATAACATTGGTTAATATAATGCTTATGTCCCTCATGATAGTCATAACAATCATTGGCATCATATCCACGATGTATAAGTATACTCATATAAACCTCTATGGGAGGAGGGAGAGATATAAGATGAAAATATACAAGTTCACAAAGTAATGAAGTTGAAGACTTGGGTAATCATGTGAATTATCTCATTGGTGAGTTGGATAGGGTAATCCTATTATGTTTTTGTGACACTACATTAATAATTGTAGTTGTTTCATTTTTAGATTTTTTAGGTTTCACCTTGTAGCTTGGTTTGATATGAAACTTGGTATTGGATGTATTCAGTGTGTTTGCTACATAAATAATCTTGTTCAATCAAACAAGTTTCATTTCATGATCTATAACAAGATGGCATAAGTTATCAAAATATTTGAACTTTTTGAAAATAATGGACTCGAGTAATGGGGCAAGTACAATTTGCTTGAAGATGTCCTGAAGCTCATTATCTTCCATTTGATTTTTCATTTTGGCCAACATTGTCTTTGTATATGATATTTTGTGATTATGTATCACCTCAGTCTTGTACACTTGGAAAAATTATACTTTTGTTGTTTAAACTAGTTCTACACATGCCTTGCTTCTATAAGCCTTGAATCTACTCTATCTTGTGCCCCTTGGCTTATATCTTAGTCCAACTAGCCTTATATTAATGACATAGACATCCCATCTTACCCATAATTCTTAAAATTTACTTATCTTACACCTCTACAAGTTCTAAGCATGTGCATGCTCTCCTTTTCCTTGGACACTAACTTTTAGGATAGATAGTAGAGTCAACATTACTATCCTTTGTTGATCTAAGTATCCAGTGCCCTAAAGTCATCCAATTTTCTAATGAATCATATTACAATATTTCATCCTAAGTCCTTTAATGTGAGTTATCTTCTAATAAGATTGTTATAAATACAATATCAACCATCATCCATTCCTCACCTTTGTACACCTAGCAATCAAACCAAAAGAGCATTCAAGAAGCACTCAAATTATAAAAATATTTCATATTGTAATCTATTAAAATATAAATTCAATGAATAGTCTAGATACAAGTCTAAAGTACTAAACGAGCATTCATAAGGTCTTATTTTCCAAATTACAAGCTAGGTCATTATTTTACATGCTTTACACACATTGCATGATTCATACATAAAATAACATGTAGGAGAGAACTACATGAGTTTGAGGCCCTCTTCTGAAGTATTGGCTATGTATAAAATTCCCTTTGACAATGGGGTCATTGTGGGTCAACTCAACACCATGTGCCCACTAACCCATTTTTTCCTAAGGTCACATTAAATATGAAAATCTAGGGTTTTTTCATTTCACTAGGAGAGACAATCTATGACCTAGATTTGAATGCACCAAATCAAAGGTGAAGCCAAAGCTATAGTCATCTAAGTGGTAACATCATGTTTTAACAAATATTATTTATAATACACTAACATCAAACCCACATAATAGCATCAATGTAACCATCCTAGGTGATGAAACTATCCATAAAGTAAGAGATATTAGATCTAGAATTTGACAACTATGTCAGAACTATATTTTTGCCTTCTTTATCTTTGTACTAGATCCAAATCTATATTAGCATGAGATTTAACTAAGTACATCACTTCTTTATCATTTATATATCTAGCATAGTTTTACTTTCCTTTTATAGCTTATCTTAATTTAATAAATTTATAATATGGTACATCTGATTTTAGCACATTAATTAGCTTACTGTAGATTTGATATTCACATGTGTGTCCTATCATTTCTATATACTTAACCCTACGTACCCAAGTAGGATCCACATCTAAATTAGGGTTAAACTTTTGGTGAACCCAACCTTTGAGCATAATTATTGTATAAGCATTCTCTTATAGATGTTTATTTCCTACCTTGTCTTAATATTTATGTTATTTTCTCTTTCATCATGGATGACATTGATTACTTTGATTATTATGAGTATGAAACCCTTCAATAATATCTCAATGTAGGGATCAAAATCCATTATTCTTGCATTCCTCCAAGTGTTAAGGCATATAATATCAAAGCTTTGAATGGTGTTAGTTATTATCCCTTTAATCAGGTCCATGCTCCCATCCTTTTAAGACATGATGTGATCTATCCCAAGGAATATCCAAAGCATTTTCATTTACCTTCTATACCAAAATTGGTTCCACATGGAGAAAAGGCACCTTCATTTGATTGTGACAATTTCTATCAATTCCATAAGGAAACCATGGAGGATTTACAAATTAGTAGTAAAAAGGATGTTCCTTCAAGTGTATTGATCAAAACCCCTCTTATTCCTACATTTACAAATAATGTTCCCCTTATCAAGGGTGATGATTCTTCCTAGCCTTCATTTGATATTTAAAATTTCCAAAATGTTAACCCAAAAATTATGTCATCTTTACCAAGTCATATTAAGCCATCAATAAAAAGGAAGCATTCTACACATATAGGGCATTAAAAACATAAGGTGACAAAACTTTCCAATATGACAATGGTAGATGCATCATGTTTTGTAGATACTTCAAAATCCTCAAGTAAAATATGGCATAATTTTGGCCCTTGATATCTACTCAAATATGGGTATCAAGGACAAGGATTGGTAAAACATGTGCAAGGTATTACCCATCCTATAGCTCTCAAGCGTAATCAAAATCAGCAAGGTTTGGGGTATTAAAAAATAATCATGGGTAACCAAAAATGTATCAATGAATTAAATACTGAGGTGCACATAGATGAACATAAAACTTAGGGGCCATCACAAGAAGAAGTAATGTTACAAAAATTCTAAGAGAATCAAACAATCAAGATCCTTTTGGTGATCCATCCTCATGGCATGAAAAATATGGATACAAAATTAGATCAAAGAAGAAGCATGATAACCAAAATTGATGAGCATATAGATGCTCATTCTTATATATGTACATCTTCATTGAACACATTGGATCAATTATATGATAACCAAGTTCTATTGTGTCATATCCATTATTCAAAGTCTTCTCAAAAGGCTTCATAACAAATTTTATAGATAATATCACAACATGATATCACTGATACTATTTTTTTAATGTTACTTGAATATAACATGGTCTCTTTACCTTCTACTCAGCACAGATTAGGCAGTCACCTTCTTCCTCAAGAAGGATTACCATATTGTAATTACCATCAGATCATAGGCCATAATGCAAGTCAATGTGGGGATTTGAAGGCTAAAATTCATGAATATAAGAGTGTGTGACAAATTAAAAAAATTGTCCGCATGATAAATCAAGTCTAATATTTCACATATTTCCAAAGAATACCAACCTTCAAACCCACCTACAAATGGACATATAATAGTTTTTACAAATATTGATGGGTTATGATGTACATATATTCCAATTAGCATAGAATGGAACTCACTTTATAGCAAGATGTTTTTTTAACAAATAGGACATCATATGGATGAACTAAATAAATCTCCATTAAATCTAGACTCCCTTAGATACATACTTCTACCTATAACATGCAGACTGAAGATTATATATTATATGATATGGGTAATAAATCCAAAATTGAATTTCACTTTACATCTAGGTCAGTCTTGGTTGGCCGATATGGAAGAAAATTTCTATATGAAAAACATGTGTCTTACATTTCAATTTCAAGATAGTAAAATATAGGTACCATTTTATGGGTATAGTGATAGATTTATGATAACAGTAGATGGAATATGTTTACCAAAGTACATCATAGCATGTTCTATGATAATTCATAAGACACATTACCACATGAATAAAAAAATTGAATTACTAGATAGTCCTTTGACTTATTATTAGAAAAATGGTTATTTATTTACATTCAAATTAGGGAAATGGATAGTTTTTCCATTTTCCAAAAAATATTCAAAAATACCAAAAAAATCAAAAACATTCAAAAATCTAAAAACATTATCGACACCTATATGTTTTATTGGCTCCTTAGAATCTGTGTTAGTTCCATGTTTAGGGATACATATAATTTAATCCTACATACACATATATAGGCATACATAGATACATGATACACTTATGGGTGTTGGGATTTCCCTCTACTCATGTCCTCAGGACGTTGGGGGCATACATATTCTATGATCTTGATAAACATAGGTTTATTATTCGATGATCACTCTACATTATCATGTTTTAACTTATATTTGTACTTATACATGCCTTACCCATGCTAATATATTACATAGGATACTTGATATGCTATGTAATTGACATTTTTTGCTATCAAATTTTATCCATGGGTAATTATGACATGTTTATGTTAGTTTCTTATGATTTTTATTTATACACTTCCTTGAGTGTTTTACCTTGATTGTGTCTTTCTTGTTCAATTATTTGAATATGCTCCATTGTATGTGGCCCTATGCCTATGTTTTCCTTCTTGGATATTTGAATATGTCATTGCTCATTGTATGGACATTTGAATATGTCATTACTTGATTTTTGGGTATTTGACTAAGTCATGTTCATTTGATTTTTTAGCATTTGAGCATGCCCCTTGTATGTAGTCTCTTTGGACCATTTCCTTTTAATTTTCTTTTGAGTGATCTTGTGTGTGTGAATTTTTATTTATTGAGCTTATATTGTTACTATCTATATGTTTTCATGATTATTATCATGCATCTTAGGTCTACATGTGATCATATTGGTTATATTCGATTTAATTATATATTTACCTAGACATGTTTCTTTCTATATGTTACATGTTTACATTCATATAATTTACATTTGTGTTACCCTTTTACGGCGGGGTAACTTCTAGGTACTATTTTTCCCTCACCTCAAAGGGGGTAATATTAGTGGGGGCATGCTTAGGAATCATTTTATCCACACTTTGTATAGTTCCCACATTCACATTTTCCAAATTATATTGGGGGCATGATTTGGAAGCATGTTATCTACATTCATTTAGTATTTGGTACTTATACCAGTTCATAGATTAAGTGGGGGCATGTCATATGGATATAGATTCCACACATTCACAATTTTTAGATACAGTGGGAGCATGTCATATGGATATGGATTCAACACATTCACAATTTTTAGATACAATGGGGGTATGATTGGGAAGCATGTTATCCACATTTATTCAATATTCGGTACTTATACTAGTTTGCATATTTAGTGGGGGCATGCATTGGAAGCATGTTCTCCATACCTACTCAATATTCAGCATCTTTAGTTTATAATGGTGGAATTTTTTGGAAACATGTCCTCCATATTGGTAATTATATCAATTTTATATTTCTCTATATATAGTGGAGGCATGCTTTGGAAGCATGTCCTCCACACTTACACAGTTATATGAACTGGCAAAAACACATAATTATACAATGTAGATTCACATTTGTGGCAAAATTTTATACATGGTACCATTATTATATATAATTTTAGCATGAGACAAGGTGCATATGCTATGTAACATGTGACTAATATTGTAAAATCCAAATCAATATTAGTTATAAAAATTATTGCATGTACTGATACCCCATGGAATTTTATGGACTTTAGTGAACCAATATACTACAGTAGTTGGTTCACCTTTTGGTATGGTTGAGGTGATTAAATCACTCAATCTTACCAAATTTTTCATGTTTGATTTGATTATACCATCCAACCTCACTAGGTTATAAGTATCATTGGATTGCACAGTTGAGATAATCTTAACTACCAGGTGGCAACTCACTTTTGCTCCAAAGTTGGGGGCATGTGCCTTCCAATGTCTCTCTCTTTCTCTCTCTATCTCCTTGGATATATGAGCTTTAAAAAATTATCTATATTTATCATAATCTTAATTTTATAGCCTTACAATGGTACATCTTTTGTAAAAACAATTGCCAATATGCAAGGTAATTACATCAACACATACTTTTGCTTCTTTTTTGCTACTTTTTGGCTTCTTTTGTTGTAGCTATGTTGGTTTTTTTGTTTAATCTATCTCATATTGGTTTTCTATGCATATCTATGTTTTGACCCTCTTGTAATAGGGTATGTATCCCTACCAAAAAAATAACCTTTACCCTTATCTAACAAAATTACATCAACACATAAGTGTACTCCTAATCCTTGCTTTTTCAATTTCAATCTATTTCAAGTACTTTTAACCCAGATTATATATATTGATTTTACACTGTAACATGTTCTTGGTTTTAGGTCAGTCACCAAAAAATCACTCAAATTCAACTCGATAAAAGTAATCAAATGTAACTCAAGCAAAGATAAGGTTTGTATACACACCTAGGCACTTTTTTATTTCCTTTAAACTAGCAATTTCATTACTAGATTAAAGGAGGGGAAAATGTAGAAGATAATTTTTATTATGTAACACCTTATTCTTGTATACCTAGAAAACTCATACCTTGGTTATTCCTCTTAATTATACACATGCCTTACTTCTAAAAGCCTCACATCTACTCTATATTGTGACCCTTAGCCTATCTCTTAGTCCAACCAGCCTTATATTGATGACACAGACATCCCATCTTACCCTAAATGTTTAAAATGTATTTATATTATACCTCTATAAGTTTTAAGTATGTGCTTGCTCTCCTTTTCCCTAGGCACTAATATTTGGGATAGATAATAACATTAACCTTATTGTTCTACCCCAACACAAGTGTCCATTACCCTAAAGTCATTAAATTTTCAAATGAAACATATTACAATAGTCAACTTAAGTGCTTTAATGTTATTTATCTCTTGATAATATTGGTATAAATACAATATCAACCTGCATTCATTCCTCACCTATGCATACCTAGTGTAACATAGGATTACGAAGAAAATGACTAGTTTATCTTGTTAGTGGATAAACTAAAAAAATAAATGATACTAACACTTTAATTCTCATTACTAGGTGAGAAATAATTTTTTTTTTTAAAATCTACAAATGGAAGAAAAAAACCCCATTTACTTTCCTATAATGACTCCATCTTGCAATCAGCATGAGAGAAGGGTTGTTCTTAGTATTATGAACAAATAATCTTTCATGATGATAATTCTTTATGGAAAATACTTCCTCTTGTTCCCTTAGAAATTATCTCTTGGCTTGTGTTGGAAATGAATATTTCTATCAATAATTTGGTATTATTTATTTGCACACAAAATCTTGTTGAAGAATGGTTATGACACTTATATTTATAGATCTTCAACTAACTCTAACCCATGTGTAGTTAATCTAGGGTTAATATTGGGAGGCCAAATTCAATTAATGATGGATTTTATTATGCATTTATGGAGGCATGGCTCAACATTTCTAATTTTTGTGGCATTCATGTTGATATTTTCCAATTCTTGACTTTGAGGATGATGACATCATCATGACCTCATATTCCTTGATATTTGTTGAATTTTGATTTTCATAAATTAGATACTCATTAATTCCACATATATTTTTCACTTAAGCATTTAATTTTATTTGTTTGGTTAATTAATTATGCTTATTCTTTTGGTCATTTCAAGAATTTGGTTAAGTCCCTTGCTTAATTGGTCAAAAATGTTAGTTTGCTTGGTTACAAGATGAATGGGATGAATCCATGAGAGTTTATCATTATGTATAGGGTATTTCCCCAAATAAGGATGCCATGACATAATTTTGGGCACTTACATCCAATTTGTAGAAAAAATTGAGATGCTTAGTGATTTCTAGGCTTAATTATGCATTATTTGCTAGAAATTGGTTTGGAGTCAATTTAGACACGAAACTAGTTGAAAAGAAGTGTCTACATTTTTCCCCTATTTGAGAGGGTATTGTAAGACATAGGAATAGTAACATATTCTCAAAAAATGAAAAAATCATTACGTCAAAAAAGAATATAATGATTAAAGAATGATGCTCTAAACAAAGTTTGGTAAGCCTATGATACCCCTTAAGGGAGTGGCCAAACCATAATATTGATGGACAGTCCCTTGAAAAGAAGCAAGAAGAAGAATGAAATTAACCCATGGTTGAGATTAATGAAATTGAATTAATGCTTGAACATTATTTATGCAAGTTTTGACACGTAGCCAATAATTAGGCAAAGGGGTTGTTAATCTGTGGCCTCTCCTAAAAAGAGGGAGATCCCATGAATAAAATACTTCTCCAAGATTTGAATGTACCAGGTCTTGGTATGCCATTCCTCACTTAGTTAGATGATGTGAACTACTCTATGTAAGGGACCATGTTGGTGAAATTGACTCTAAATGATGGATTAAGCTATAGACACTCTGAGGCTCAATTGATCTACCACTAATCTATTCAATAATGCTTAAAAGGTGATGGATGACATTAAACAATCATGATTAAACATTAAATATTGATTTCTATTAATCCTAAACTTACACTTTGATTTTAAAAAATGGGAGAAAAGAGAGAAGGTCAAGGAGGAAGAGGAGAAAGGCCATACTACCATAAAGATAAAATTAGAGAGTCCAACTGAGCAAATCTCATAGAAACTAGTCCTTAGTTAGTTAGACCTAGCATAACTCCAGCTAAAAGATGGTGTGAGAGTTTGGGGAGGATTTGATGTGAGAAAATATGACATAACCAACATAAATATGTACATGAGATGAATATTTGATTACATAATGAATTGAGTATAAATATATTTCTTATTGATTATCAATGGTAAGATTTATAATAGTGATTCAACTACAGACTTCATTTTCATAATAGCAAGAAAAACACTATACTAGGAAAGCATGAAAAATGCTTGGTCTACTAACTATGGAGACTCCAAGCATGTTTGGTCCACAACTCTATTTATAAAACTAAAATTAACCTAGCTTAATCATCACCTTTTCAATCTAAAAATGACTATCCCTTATTACATTGAGAAGTCAATCTTATATAGGTAAACAAGCCTAAAGAGTTTAAACTCAATCAAATTTTCCTAATAATGGGGTAGTTAAAAACATTTATTACTAATTAAGAGAATTTGGTTAATAAGATGGCTCAAAATATCTAAAAAATTGAAGGCATGCCTAGGA
Organism: Torreya grandis; assembly: GCA_037957365.1. Taxonomy (NCBI): domain Eukaryota; kingdom Viridiplantae; phylum Streptophyta; class Pinopsida; order Cupressales; family Taxaceae; genus Torreya; species Torreya grandis. The sequence continues at coordinate 1,570,851 of JARHVA010002673.1, forward strand.
TTTGTGTACTTGAATCATACCTTAATTGAATTTTGTCAACCTAAAGTAGTTGGGAATGCATTATGATTACAAGCTACCCACACCTCTGCATAATTGAGACCACACCTTTTTAAGGTTGAGTTTTTCTTTTATGTTCTTCACATGATTCCAATATAAATACCATGTTAATTATTCATTCCTTATCCATGATTTAATTGGAATATAATTTGATTTTATAAATCAAATTAGATTTGTAGTCTATTCTCAGCCTTTGACGATTTTGACAATGAGATAAGCCATCAATTTTAGGTTAATTCCTTGCTAGCTATGCAACCAACATATCCTTAGTTATAACAAGGTGCCTACCATGTGTATTTTCCTTTAGTTTCCTTTACTGCATGATTGTCTTTGATTATATTGGTCTCATTTCATCATTTGGCAACTTATTGGTACCTACAGGCTTTAGCTTTGTCACTCACTTTTATCATTCCATAGCCATGTGGCCTCACCTCACTCTTTTGATTCCTAGATTGGGGATTTATGCACATGATGAAACTTATTTCTAATATGAGTTGATATTTCACCATTGGTTTTAATCTCTCTTACTCAAGCTCTAACAAATTACAAGGTCTACATGGACTAATCGAGGGTTATAGAGTAGTAAGATTTTTCCATATGGCATCATCCAACTCACCCACTTACTTGGAAATTTGACATCATTATTAGGCCTTCATGGACTTCCATGGGGGTTGTGTAGTGTTGGGATTCATTTTTGTGGCATCATCCCACCCACCTGCTTGTCTGAAGGCTCCACATTCTATACAAACATCTCTAGGAAAGTGGAGCAATAAGATGAAGCCATGTGGCATCATCTCACTAGTCCACAAGACTAGAGGCCTTAAACTGATATGAACATATACTATATAGTATGTAAATGGTATTATGCCTCATGGCATCATCCCACTGACCTGCCAGCCTGGAGCATCGCTAACATCATTGCCCCATCGGGCAACCTTGAAGAAAATGGCTATGTTTTTTGAAGTAGCAAAATAGTGTCACGTGTCCTCAAGTAACTTTTATGAAATTAATGAAGTGATGAAAGTATTTTAAATTATTTTTAACAATCCTAGGACCACTATGAGATTGGTGTGTGGCATTGGGCAAACTTTATGAAATCGGCCAAGTCCTGCTAAGTAGAAGAATGGCATGTGGCCCTAGGCAAAAAGTGTGAAATTGACTAAGTCTTAAAATACTTCTTAGGCATGTACCAAGATCAATTCAAACACCTTCATGTAAATAAAAACAATCCTAGTTAGTAATCCAAATTCAAAAATCAACAACCAATAAATTTAAATAAAAATGGCCCAAGGCAAAAACTAAAAAGTGACTAAGTGTAAAATTAATCAATGCACAGACTTAGCCATTTTACTCAATTAAAAAGTTAATTTAATCCATTTAAATGAAATAAAATAAGTTAAAAATTAAACTTTATAAACATTTAGCCATTTTGACTCAAAAGGAAGCAAAAATGGACTAAATTTCTCATGAAAAGAAACCATAAAAACTCTGAAATGATCAAATAATTTGCACAAATCTAAGGTGAAATAGTCTAAAAGGATGGTGTAAAATGTATTTCAAAACAAAATCAAATAAAATAGACTAAGAATTAGTAAATTCATGCACATTCAATTTTTTATCTTAATGTAGCCTAGATATGAATTATACAAGCAACCATAATGGACTCCTTGAAGTATAAGATTAGACTCTATTTCCAAACTAAAAATGGGGTGTTTTGTGCAAGAAACAACAAATGGTAACTCTTGCTAGGAAATACTCATAAGTATTTCAAGAGTCCAGAGTCTCCAATTTCAAATGAAGAAAAAATATTAGCTGCAAGCTATCACTTATAAAAATTATAATTCAAAGGCACTAAAGTCTATAAGAATGAGTGACATACTAAGCTATAATCCTACCAAAACCATCTGTGGTCATTCAGATTTGCATAAGTCTAGAATTACTAAAGGAAAATTATTTTAAAATTTAGTTTGGTGTGGAAGTGGTTTGGGTTTACTCTGTTGCCATCTAAGAATTTATATCCTCTACAGAGATACCTATGGACCCTTCCAAAGGCCTTGTTCCATGGCTAATCAGGTCAGAAAGACTGTGGTGGAGGCTACTAAGATCACCCTTTCAAGGAGAATTTTAGATTTTAAATTTTAACTCAATTATTTTGAAATGATATTTTTCATTTATATCCTTAGAGGTTTGGGTACAGATCCATGAGTAAAAGGAAATCAACAAGCCCATGATAACTCAATATAAATTACAATTGAAGTAATGCTTCATTTTTTTGTAGATATTTTCTTAAGTGCATCAGATGGATTAAAATAAGAAAGTATTTTTTATAAAACTCACAAGTTCCATTAGTAATCATTGACATTTAGAATTTATGAAATAAACATAGCAACAATAGTAGTTCACACAACATTTTCAAGTAAAATTACAATTAGGTTCTTTGAGTGCCACCTCTATTATCTTTACAACAACCATTCATTTCATTTATTTGATTAAAAAGGAAACCATAGGGGGGAAAAAATTAGGACAAACCCAACAAGGAGGAAAAAATAAATTAAATAAAAGAAAACCTAAACTAACAATAATGGATAAGAAGGAAAAAAGAAAAGAAAATAGGGAAGAAAAATAAAAAGTATTCATAGAGTTATTTTTAGGCAAGAGCATGTCTAAATTCAATTAGACACGTGTAATACAATATTTTGAAAATGATAGAGGCTAACCTTATTTTTTTCTATGTTTCCCTCTATGATGGAAAATACTATCCCATAAACATTTGTCAATGTTCAGTTCCTGCCATTTAAACAAACTAGGACTATATAATTCTACATTATGTTTGCACCTAGATTGAAAAAAGCATGAGGGATAAGGTTTATAAAATACCTCAAGCTTTACATTATATTATAATGAGGTATATGGATAGGTACTCATTCATACCAAACTAATTGGAATATCCAACCTAAACATGGCATGTTCTTGATGGCAGCAGGTAGATGAGTCACTTGGAGGTTATTCCTTAATTGTCATGGATGCTAAGATATCATCTTGATCTTCATTTTTATTACCAAGGAGGCATGTGAATGGTTCTACCCATATTAATTATCTCTTGGTGTTGTCATCTATGGATAATTTATGCAAAGGAATGCACTAAAAATGTGCAGTTTTAACTTTAATTTATGTTGGCATACCTCCTTCCTCTATGATTGTACACTTTAGGCTAATGCCAATTAGTTAAAATGCAATTTTATCTAGAATTAGGATGTATTCCATTTTAAATACATCTAATACACTTGTTTCATGTAGAAAATTTTCTTCATCTTTGGTTTCTTCTTCAAGATTGCTCATCTTCAATGATAGATAGGGAGAAATACTGCTACCATCAAGTTGTTTACAATCTTGAATCAGATCTTCCAATTGAGAGGGAGTAACTATTGACCATTTTTTGCCTAGCAAGCCAAAAATTGGCCCCCCTTCTTTCCCTGCTATTCTATGCCAATTCATTTTTTGATTTTGCACAAGTCCAGGAATTTCTACAGACTCTGCAGGTCTATTTCTATGGACTCTGCAGGTCTATTCCTACAGACTATACAGGTGAAGTTTCTATGGATTCTACAAAGAATTTTTTCTATAGACTCTGTAGGTTAGTCTTTTGGGGCATAAAGAATCAGTTTAGAGAGTGATGGGTTTTACAAGGCTTCTTCAGGCTCTTGTTTGAAGAAATTCACAAGGAAGCTTGGCATCATTGAACCATTGAACCATTGAACTGGTTCAATGCCTTGGTTCAACACCTTGGTTTAATATAAAAGTCCATTGCTTGAGTTTAATGCAAAGTTCAATAGCTGAGTTCAATGCTTTTAGTTCAATGCTTTGGTTCAAAGTTTAAGTTCAACACCTCGGTTCAAAGGCTTGGTTCAATGCTTCAGCAAAGTTTATCACTTGGTTCAAAGCCTTTGTTCAATTGGAAAAGTTCATCGCTTGGTTCAAATCGAAGGGTTCAATAGTTGGTTCAACGAGCTCAATTCAACACTCGGTTCAAAGCCTCGATTCAACAAATGCTTGAACCATTAAACCGGTTCAATGGATTGGTTCAATGGTTGGTTCAAAGGAGTGGTTCAATGGGAAAAGTTCAAAGGCTTGGTTCAACAAAGGAGTGGCATGCAGTGTTGAACCATTAAACCATTGAACCATTTTTGGTTTAATCAGTTAGTTCAATGTCTTGGTTCAAGGGAGAGTCCTAAATTTGGAGGACAAGTGCCCTTGCAGAGGGTAGTTCTAGGTTCAAAAGCCCTTACGAAGGGCAGGGAACACTTCAAAGAGAAAGTTGTAAAGGATGATTTCTTTCAAAAAAAATTCTAAGGCATTTAGAAAAGGCCGTGAGCAATAACCTGAAAGAAAAGGACAAAAGATTGAGACAATTCTCACAGACTTTTTGTCCATGAGAAAATTATCCACGAGAAAAGTCTGCAGGAAAAAATCCATAGAAAAAGCCTACATCAAAGGCAAAGGAATTTTACAAGGATGGTGATGTCTTGGAAGCCATTAATTTCAAGGTGATAGATTAGCCACTATTTTTTAAAGTGATGATGGGTGCGTGGACATAAATTTTAAGTCAATGAAATAGTTGTTTGCTTTTAAATTGTCTGAGCGCCAACCATGAAAAGAGCCCAAGGAACATAGCGACCCGCCAAAAGATCGCCCATGAGGGTTGAAAGAGTAGAAGGAGACAAAACTAGGATGAGACAAGGTGCATAAAGAGACAAAGCATCCAAGTGGTGAAAGGAGGTGTTAACTCAGGGATTTATTCCTATAGTTAGAATAGCACTTGCCAAATGATCACCAAACGGCACAAATAGTAGACAGTGCATCTTGTCTTCTCCGTTTTGCATTTATAAGCAGACAAGCCATAAAAATGCCTTAAATGGAGTAGTCTATTTGATGAAAAGAGGTGTGGCCACGATTTTCACATTAATGTGGAATGCCTAAGTCAGATCAAGAACCAACAATCAAATAGCTCCCTCTTCCCAAGGATCAAAATGCACATGGGCCAACTTGCAAAATGAGCGCCAAAATATTCCCCACAAAGTGCCAAGTTCTCTTCATCTTTCTATATATTGTAATTTTCTCATTTGAGAGGGATTCACTCTCTCAGCCTTAAGGCAAAACTCTGCCCAAAAATCTCTCGGGCTTATAAGGCAGAGCTCTGCTAGTTTTTACCTTAAATCAAGACTTAGCATTTTTACCTCTATCTGGACTTGCACTTTAAAGTATATGTCTATTTTCTTCTTTTGTGTTAAGTCATTATCTTTCATTATTTTCATAGATCAATTACAACATGTCTAATGCATTGTGAAGTCTCTTTTTTGTAGGTCTGCCAGAAGTGTCTACAGTAAGAATATAGGCGCATGTGAATAGGCTATCAAAGTGTGTCTTAGAACACCTTTGCTAGTTCCTTCGTCCTTGTATCTCTATGGACCCCTGACTCACTAAAACAGAAGATTTTCCCACATCAAATGAAGTGTATGGGTGTTTCTTTCTGGTGAAAAGTGTATGTTCACGTTGGGTGGGTCAACACTTTTTTGGTGTATCACCTTTTCATTTTTAGGCTTAGGTTATATTTTCAACATCTTTCTCTCCCTTTTCATCCCCCCCTTTTCATTTTATTTGTTATCAATAGGAGAAACTAGGGCCTAAAAGATACATCAGAGGGAGCTAGCCCTTATCTAGAGACTCTCCCCTTTAGCTTTGCTGGTCCCACAGGCGAGAGGGGAGTTTCCATTGTTGCATGTGGAAAGGCAGGAGCTTGGCCTCCTACCCTGGGTGCAATCCACTGTGTCAATAGTTTTTGGCACACCCGGTGGGACCAACTAAGATAAGTTGTGTCCAAAAATTTGAAGAATTTTTGGTGTGTTTTTCAACTAACTAGCCTTTGGAGGCTTTTTCATCAACACCAATGGCGACTCCGAGTTGAATTAGCTAGTTAAGTAGCCTAGTGCCATCAAGAAATCACATTTTCATATGTATAATTCCTTTGAAAAAAATCATGGACCTTATATTCCTTCATATGGCTTCGATCAAACTCAAAATTTTCATGTAATCACCTCAAGCAGCTCTCCTAGTTTCCCTTCAATGATAAGAGAGGTGGCACTAGAGTTTGAGAAGCAGGTAATGGAGATTGACGAACTAGATGAGCAGTATGGATATCAACAAGAGCTGATGTATAAAGAGGAGTTCTTGTTCAAGCAAGCTCAGGCCTTGCAGTCCATGGAGAAGGAGGTAGCAAAATGGAGGAATCCATTCATTCAAGGTAATCAGCCTTGTGCACCCCCTCCTATCCTAAATAAAGCCCCCTCTTGTGCACCAAATCCTTTCTATCAAATAGCACTTGCTCACTCCAGCTCATCTTATGCATCAATCAACCCTGCTCTTGACCCTGTGTGCCTAGCCTTCAAGCATTAAAGGGAACTGGAATAACCTCCCATGGAGATGAACCTTCTAAATTCCATAGATCATGAATCTTCCTTTGAGGGGAGCATTACAACTAGCACATCTCTCTTGAAACTACTCCTACTCAACATGATGATGCTGGTGACCTCTAAGAAAGACTCTTTCAAGATAATATAGCCAAGTAAATTGAAGATTTTGAGGCTAAGATGAGACTACTTCATGAAAGAGAGATAGAACTTTTAGACCTTGTGGAGGAGCCCCAGGGCCTTGGAGAAAACAAAGTTGTTGCCTGTTCACAAGAGCAAAATTCCAACTCTGAGATCCTGAACTGGAAGAAAATAGTAGAATCATGGGGCAAGAAGGAGGAGGAGAAAGTTTTTACTCAAAACCTTAAAGAAGATGAGGTTGCTCCTGCTCATGATGATTTTGGTGACCTCCAAGAAAGGCTCTCCTAAGAGGATATGGCTAGAAGAATTGCAGAGTTAGAATCTAGAGAGAAATTCCTCAGCGATCGTGTGATGGATAGATCAGACCCAATGGCACATTCTATGTCTGAACACACCCCATCTACACACTTCAAAGAGAGCTATCAGGCCACACTTGATATAGATGAAGTGCTGACCAAGTGGAAGGAGGAGAATCATCTAATTCTAGCTCAAGGACTACCTCCTCTTCCACATGGTTTTTCACTTCATCCCTTCTCAAGGAAGAACCTGTTATGCAGGAGGCGAGTGAGGAAGAAAAGATCCAATTTATAGCTCTCTAGGAGGCTATCATGAGCAAAAATGAAGAAGAAATCATCATCAATGATCCTTGTGATGACCTCATCAGTAATGGAGAAGACACAGGGCATGCAAACATGCAGATGTTCTAGCAATATGAGGAGGAACATAAGCATGGTGAGCTCCCTCCTTTATTTGATGAACTTCCCTGTTCCTTCGATGAGGAGGATGACTACGCTGAGGAGCCTGAGTTGGAGGAGGATCAGGAGAATATTTTTGAACATCTATAGATCCTAATCTTTGAGGAGGAAAAAGAGAGGTTTGTCTACCTTGAGGAAAGCCTTGAAGAAGAAAGCTTTGAACAAAGAGGTGATGTTCTATGGGATGAGCAATCAATTTGTGATTATATTTTAGACATCACAATAGTCACCCTTCTACAAGAAGTCTAAGAGGAAGTAGAGGATTAGTTTGATAAGATCTTCAACAAAGCAGAAGGGGATGAGTCAAACCATGATGCATTGTAGAGGGACTATGCAGATCAAGGGGCCTATGGTGATGAGCCAACAGCCATTGATTTCTTGGTGAAATGCACTAGCATGAAGGACTAGCATTTAACAAGCCTCCAAGAACAAGAATAATACATGTATTTTGGAGGCATGTTCTATTTTGATCCACTTGGATACAAGCCAATCTAGGTGGCAGGCAAGAGGAGTGGGTCACTAACTCTCCATTTCATTCAGCCACTTGTCTGGCACCATAAGTTTCCTTCCTAGGAAGGAGACTTAAGAAGTTTTCCCTTTGATCCAGGAGGGAAGCAAATGCACCTGGTTAGTTGTACATATTAGTTTTCTTTTAGTTCTTTTCCTGCTTTCCCTAAGTACAGTTTGCATGGTAGTGTTTTTAGTCTTGTGTGTGCTTTCCCTTGTGTCTTGGGTAAAAAGCTTCATGTTTGATTCTTGGATCTTTGGAGCTATTGCTAACCTTTCTTCAAAGCTGCATTTTGACTCCATGCCCAATGGACTACAAGGCAATTGGTCTCTAAGCATAGCAGGCATGCTTCCCCTGGGAGTCACCAATTTATTGACCATTTTTTGCCCAACAGGCCAAAAATCAGCCCCCCTTCTTTCCCTATTATTCTAGGCTAATTCATTTTTTGATTTTGCACAAGTCCAATAATTTCTATGAACTCTATAGGTCAATTTATATGGAATCTATAGGTCAATTTCTACGGACTCTACAGGTCTATTTCTATGAACTTTGTAGTTTTATTTCTATGGACTCTACAAGTGAAGTTTTTAAGGATTCTACAAAGAAATTTTTCTATGGACTCTACAAGTTAGTCTTTTGGTGCATGAAGAATCAATTCAGAGAGTGATGGGTTTTACAAGGCTTCTTTAGGATCTTGTCTAAATAAATTCACAAGGAAGGTTGGCATTGTTGAACCATTAAACCATTGAACTGGTTCAATGCCTTGGTTCAATCGGCAAGTTCATCGCTTGAGTTTAACGCAAAGTTCAACAGCTGAGTTCAACAGTTTCAATTTAATGCTTTGGTTCAAAGTTTAAGTTCAACACCTTGGTTCAAAGTCTTGGTTCAATTCAGTTGGTTCAATGCTTCGGCAAAGTTTATCACTTGGTTCAAAGCCTTGGTCTAGTCAGTAAAAGTTCATCATTTGGTTCAAATCAAAGGGTTCAACACTCGATTCAACGAGCTTGGTTCAACGCTCAGTTCAAAGCCTTAGTTCAACAAATGCTTGAACCATTGAACCAGTTCAATGGATTGGTTCAACGGTTGGCTCAAAAGAGCAGTTTAATAGGAAAAGTTCAAAGGCTTGGTTCAACAAAGGAGTGGCACGCAGTGTTGAACCATTGAACTGTTAAACTATTGAACCATTTTTTGTTCAATCAGTTAGTTCAATGGCTTGGCTCAAAGGAGGGTCCTAAATCCAAAGGACAAGTGCCCTTGCAAAGGGTAGGGAACACTTTAAAGAGAAAGCCGTAAAGGATGATTTCTTTCAAAAAAAATTCTAAGACATTCGAAAAAGGCCATGAGTAAGAACCCGAAAGAAAAGGACAAAAGACTGAGACAATTTTCATAGACTTTTTGTTTACGGGAAAATTATCTGTGGGAAAAGTCCATGGGAAGAAATCTGTAGAAAAATCCCACAGCGAAGTCGAAGGAATTTTCTAAGGATGGTGACGTCCCAAAAGCCATCAATTTCAAGGAGATAGATTATCCATTGTTTTTTAAAGTGATGACAGGTGCACAGACATCAATTTTAAGATAGTGAAATAGTTGTTTGCTTTTAAATTGTCTGAGTTCCAACCATGAAAAGAGCCCAATGAATGCAGTGACCTGCTAGAAGATCACCCTCGAGGGATGAAAGAGCAGAAGGAGACAAAACTAGGATGAGAAAAGGTTCATAAAGAGACAAAGCATCCAAGTGGAAAAAGGAGGTGTCAACTCAGGGATTTATTCTTGTAGTTGGAACAGCGCTTGCCAGGTGATCACCAAACAGTGCAAATAGTAGATGGCATAGCCTGTCTTCTCCCTTTTACATTTATAAGGAAACAAGCCATGAAAAAACCTTGAATGGAGCAGTCTATTTGATGAAAAGAGGCACAACCATGATTTTCACATTAATGTGGAATGCCTAAGTCAGAGCAAGAACTGACAATCAAACGGCTCCCTCTTCCCAAGGCTCAGAGCGCACGTGGGCTAGCTTGCAAAAAGAGCACCAAAATCTTTCCCAAAAAGTGCCAAGTTTTCTTCCTCTTTCTATATATTGTAATTTTCTCATTTGAGAGGGATCCACTCTCTTAGCCTTAAGGCAAAACTCTGCCCAAAAATCTCTCGGGCTTGTAAGGCAGAGTTCTGCCAATTTTTACCTTGAATCAGGACTTAGAATTTTTACCTCTATCTAGACTTTTACTTTAAAGTATATGTCTATGTTATTTTGTGTTAAGTCATTGTCTTTCATGCTTTTCACAAATCAATTATAGCATGTCCAGTGCATTGTGAAGTCTCTTTTCTGCAGGTCTGCCAGAAGTGTCTATAGCAAGAATATAGGTGCATGTGAATAGGCTATCAAAGTGTGTCTCAGAACACCTTTGCTAGTTCCTTCCTCCCTGTATCTCTACAGACCCCTGACTCACTAAAATAGAAGAGTTTCCCATGTTAGATGAAGTGTATGGGCATTTCTTCCTGGTGAAAAGTGTATGTTTGGACTGGGTGGGTCAACACTTTTTTGGTGTATCACCTTTTCATTTTTAGGCTTAGGTTCTATTTTCAACATCTCTCTCTCCCTTTTCATCCCCCCTTTTCATTTTATTTGTTAGCAGTAAGAGAAACTAGGGCCTAAAAGAGACATTAGAGGGAGCTAGCCCTTATCTAGAGACTCTCCCCTCTAGTTTTGCCGGTCCCACAGGTGAGAGGAGAGTTTCCATTGTTGCGTGTGGAAAGGTAGGAGCTCGGCCTCCTACCCCGGGTGCAATCCACTGCGTCAATAGTAACAAAAGATAATAATGCTTCAAATTTGTCTCATTCATCTTCCTCACCTAATGGTTCCAATTCATCGAGTTCATATTTAGGCTGATTGCAAGAGACTCATGATTCACCCTCTTGAGTAGGTAGCTCATCTTCAATTTGATCATGTGTTACCAAGTCACTCAATATGGTGTATGTTTCCTCATCATTATACTCATCATCATTGTTATTAAGGATTATCCCATGCATTATTTTTTGTTAAAGCATTAAAATAAATGGTAGATAATTAGTATAAGTATCAAAATACACTTGAATACTAAAATCAATAAAAACACCCTAATGATTACATATTAAACTAACATAATTGTATGCATTAATAGAGTAAGCAGGGTCTTCATACCCTATAGTGGATTTCACTTAATGACACATCTAGGGTAATTTTAGGGTCAATGTCTCATTATAAGGCATAACTCAGCCAATGGGATGACTCTCAGGCAAGTAGATTGAATTATTTTATGTATGAACATTTAATCATCTCAATGGGTAGGAAAAATCAATACTATGATCATGAGACATGGCTTGTTATTCAATGGTGCAAGTTGATTGATAATTCAATGCCAATAATTTGAGAGCTAAAGGATTCCTTCCAAAAAACATAACATTAAGGGGAAATAATGTTCTAAGGTAGAATTCTATGGCTACTACTTTAGTATGCAGGAAAGGGTATTTCAAACCCATTTATAGTTAATGAGAGATTTAGCTAAAAGCACTAAGAGATTCATTGGCTTCCTTATGGGATGTAACAAAATCATGGTGTAGGATAGTTGGATTGATGGGATCTATAAAGTGGCCTAAGAACAAACTTTTCAAATCAGCCCATGTGATTATACACCAATTTGGTAGTCTAATGTATTATCCATATGCATCCTTATCAAACGAATAAGGAAACAAGTGACAAGCAAGCTATTCATGTTGGATATAAGTTCTAATGATGGCATCCTTGAATTCCTGAATGTTTTTTTTTGCTATGAAAATCCCACCATGCATATATTTTGGGAAAAATAAACTATGATTTTTAGGTAAGTCATGAATGGATCCTAGGACATTTATTGGGAAACTAAATCCACATAACCATGTTGAGGCCATGGGACTGGTTAGGTAATGGCATTAAATTTTTTAAGGCTTGAACATTTTAAAACAATGTTTTGGTTTTAGATCAAGTCCTTTTCATGTTAGAACATGTTGGTGCAAGTTTTGACACATAGACAATAATTAGGTGAATGGGTTATTAATCCCTAGCCTCTCCTAAAAGAAGGGAAATCTCATGAAGAAAATACCTCCCCAAGTTCTAAATGTACCAGGGCTTGTTATGTTGGTATTTACTTGGTTGATGTGAACTATTCCATGTAAGAGGTCATGCTAGTAAAACTAACTATAAATGATGGCTTAAACTATAAACACTTTGAGACTAAATTGTTACACCACTAATCTATTCAAAAATGCTTAAATGGTGATGGATGACATTCAAAAATCATGATTAAAAATTAAATATGGATTGATATTAATCCTAAAATCACTTTGATAAAAAGAGGAAAAAAGAGAGAAGGGCAGGGAAGAAGAAAAGAAAGGATCTGCTGCCATAGATATGAGACTAGAGCATATGTCTGAGAAAATCTCATCAAAACTAGTCCTTAGCTAAGCCAGACCTAGAACAACTCTAGCTAAAAGATTGTGCAAGAGTTTGGGGAGGAGTTATTATGAGAAAAGAGGGACATAATCATTATAAAAATGAATAAGGATATGAATATTTGAATACACAACAAATCGAGTACCAATATATTTCTTATTATCAATGGTAATATTTACAATAGTGATTTAGTTACAGACTTCATTTTCATAACAACAAGAAAAACACTACACTAGGAAAGCATGAAAAATGATTGGTATAGTAACTATGGAGACTCTAAGCATGTCCGGTCCACCACTCTATTTATAAAACTAAAAGGAGCCTAGCCTAAGCATCACCTCCTCAATCCTATTATTCCACTAAGAACTCAATCTTATATAGGCATGCAGGTCTGAGGAGTTTGAACTCAATCAAAGTTTCCTATTAATGGGGCAATTATAAATAATCATTATTGATTGAGGGAATGTGGTTGAGTAGGTGACTTTAAATATATGATAGATTGAAGGTGTGCCTAGGATTTGTGCAGTTGAACAATTCCTTAATTGAATTATGGAAACTAAAATTAGTTGGGATTGTATCACTATTACCATCTACCCACACCTCTATGTAATTGAGACCATGCCTTTTTAAGGTTGAGTTTATCTTTTATGTTCTTTGCATGATCCCACTAAACACACCATGTTAATTATTCCCACCTTATTCATGATTTATTTGGTCTTGGATTTGATTCTATGAATCAAATTAGATGCATAGCCCATTCTCAACCTTTAATGATTTTGATGGCCAAATGGACCATCAAATTTAACATAATGCCTTATTGGCTACATAGCCAATGTGTCCTTAGTTCCGACAGGGTCTTTACCATAAAGCTTCTCCTTTATTTTCCTTCAGTACATGATTGTATTTACTTAATATGTGTGTCATATGTTTCCACTTGGTAACTTGTCAATACATATGGACTTTATCTCTATCACTTACTTTTGTTGTTCTATGGCCATGTGGCCTCTCCTCACTCTTTCACTGCATGGATTGGGGATTTATTCACATGTTGATAGTTTTTTTTCTATGAGGTTATATTTTGCCATGCATCATAATCTTGCTTGCCTAGGCTCTAACAAACTGTAAAGTCTATATAGATCATTCAAGGGTTGTTGTAAGGACCCTCATGAGAAAACAATGTGACTATGTTAAACCAATGGTTATACTCCCTTGGTGGTGTTCATTACAAAGGTAAGATGATTATGAACATGGCAAATGTTGGTTTATTAATGCTTAAATTATTACATTAGGCTCTAATTGCAATTACATATGCATTAAGGTGCTATAAGAATATCACTTCATGACCTTGTAAATTACTTAGTAAGCTAATTACATTAGTTTAAGTAAATGATCTAGCATGCTATAATTTCAAGCTTTAGTTATTAGGATATCAAATTTCATGGGTGTAATAAGTGTACAAGAATTGGTCATTACCAAAAAAAGAACAAGGACTACACCAAGCATAGTTGCATCATGTGTGATCATATCTTAGACCCATATCTTGTCTAAACATTAACTAATCCAAGTTAAATGACATGTATACCATTCGGCCTTTCTTTTAAACTTTATCATGTCATAGTGGTTATAATCTCTATTGGGTTGGTCTAACCACCTTTGTTCTTGTCATATTTAATGCATTAGATGAAGTATACTAACATCTAAATTATGTAGTGGTAGCTTTTAGGCCTATATATTAATTGTTCATTGCTGTGAACTAATGGGAATCATTAGGTTGATCTTAGAATCAACAATAAGACTCTGTATGAGCTACCATGTGACATTAGGGACTAAAAAAATATCACCCATTATGAAGGCATGGGCTGACCAATAGAAGTGGTTGGTTGATCCAAGGGAAGAATAGACACTTGTCACATTTTGATTGGGTTGTAAGGAGAGAATGCCTATTTGAAAAGGGAAGATATTTGAGAAAAGGGTTCAAGAACTTTGGTATTTATGGCCACCCAAAGAACAAAGGAAGAAGAGAAAGGAAACAAGTAGAGAGCCTAGAGAGGGAGAGACTTAGTTGGTATAAACCATTAGAAAAAATCCATGAAAGGGCTTGGATCATTTGGTAGGTATCCTATTAACTTTAATATCTTGTTATTTGACTAAATGAAGTTTGTGTGATTCTTGATTGAGTTATTGTGTTTGAGAAGAGTAAGGAAGTTGGCTTACTTTTTCTCTTTTTTATTTTCCTATGGTTATGTTTAGGTCACCCCTAGTATTATTACTCCTTTTGTGGGAATTCAGAGTTGATATATTCCTCCATGATAGTTATATCTACTAGTATTTTTGCTTACTCTGATAGTAAGGATTGTCATGCAAGGCTTTTTATGTCTTAAAAGATCACATTCTTCATTATGGATGAAGGAGAAGGTCTCTCATGTTTTACATGATGGTAGGTTGCCTAAGTCCTTTCGTGATTAATTATAGAATATATATTATTGGTTATATTCTTGATGGGTCCTATCTTTATGATCCTTGTGTTTTCTCTTTTGTGTATTTTACTTGTTGAAACTAGATTTGAGGTTGTTAATCCTCTTTACTTAGATATTATTAGATTGTCACATTGTCAGTAGATATCTCTTTGACCCCAAGACATCTTGACTAATTTTTTTCTTTACTTACCTTGCACCATGATATGAACATGCCTAGAGCTGAGAGTCCTGCTCAGGTGTTCCTAGAGTAGTCACTTGATGATGGTAAAAGGTTGGGAGGTGAGCCCACCTTCTGTTAGCCAAAATTACACTTGTATCAAAGAGGATCTCATCATCAACTATAGTCTACTCATGTTTTGTTTCCTTTTATAACTAGCTAAAATCAAAGGATTATTTATTCTCAAATGAACTTTTTGTATTCATGTATTAATGATTGATTGTGAGCTGATTGTGAGCCACTATTATTATTAAGTTTTCCCTCAAAGTGTACTTAGTATTATTGAAAATAACTATTTTATAGATTTCTTAGCATATATGATCAATAGACCTCCTTATGATGGATATTTGTTGAAAATAGAATCCTTGTGGAGGATCATATATTCAAGACTATGTTTGGCCAAGTTAATGGCCTAAATACATATATTATATCTTTGGTTGAATATTTTATGGTTGTCTTGTGCATTGTATCTTGATATGTTGTAATACCTCATGTCTATATGATTCAATGTGAAAGACACATTTAAGTATGAAGGCAAGTAAGTAGTCTACCTTTACCTTTGATATAAAAAGAACTTGTGTTCTACTCATATGAATCTGGTTATGTAAACCCATTCATAATATGGACTATGCTCAGCTAGTCTAGATCTATTTGGCTAACCTTTGATAAGGAATAATCTAAGTAAGATAAAATATTAAACAACTCTTAGAAAGAGTGTTATTGAGAACCTCAATAGGCCTTGATTGTAGATATTTTGGAAGGGAATATGTCAAGTAGGAAGAAACTTTTAAGCTTGTATGGATCTTTTCATAAAATGGTGAATATGTTATACTTGGTCAAAACTTCTTGACATTCAGCCTAAGAAATGAGCTTTGTACCTCATGTATTCTGGTGGAATTGACATTATAAACTAAGCTTATCTATAATCGAGTGGAACTCAAAGAAATGGTTGAGTGATTGTTATTATCAATAATAATATAGTAGAACTTAACAGTCTAAGGATTGATATTATTCTAGTTTGAGGTTATGTCTTGTGCAAGAGTTTCCTAAAACTTAGCAGATGAATAATTAAACTACTATAAACCTTCCCCTATCATAACCATTTCACATTAAGATAATAACTCAGTTAGAATTTAGCTCTTCCATTATATTCTTAACAAGGAATGAAACATTTAGGTTTGATTGCAGTCTCTCTTATAGAGTTCAAAAAAAAGGATAAGAAGTAATAGAGCATGGCTCTTGGGATAAAATATTAACAATACAAGGCAACCAGCTAGGTGTAACTATAGAGACCCTTATAGAGATTAATTATTAATTATAAAGGTTTTGGCAAGACAATCCTAAAATCTATATATTTAAACCTTAGTTAATCCCTGGCTTAAGCTTCTTATCATTGATTTAATAGACAAGGTAGTGCAATAATGTTAGAATATTTAACTTCTAATGAATAGACGAGCCAGCTTTCAGGTTGAGCTTACTTGATGTTTTCCAAATATTTGACTAAACCAATGAGAATGTTAGTTTAGTATCAAAAGATAGTTTAATTCTTGATGTTTATTTGTTTCATCATCTTGGACTCAATCTTTATTTTTTGGTTGATCAAATTCATATTCGACCTTAGATATTTTTTATGCTTCACTTAAATCATTTGATTTATAATTTTTAAATTATTCTACATAGATGAATGGCATAATCGACCTTGTATTGCTTTAGTCACCTTTTGAATTGGTTGTAAGATTTTACTTAGTCAAATATAGGCCTTTTGCCTTAGTTGGGTTGTCCTTGTCAACTTAATTCATTCACATAAACTTCACCTTATATGCCTTGTAGATGGGTCTTTTTGTAGCTTTTGTCTTAATCAATTTGTATGTTTTTTAAAAGATCAACCAGATGATGCCATGTCGTATCATCTTGGTAATCTCAGATACTTTTGCCTTGTCCATTTATCACCTTGGCTTTTCTTTCACATTTTTTCTTAGTCAATTACATTATGTTTTGGTGAGTGGTTCATAAGAAGCCACATGTCTCTATTCTACAAACCCAATAGTGACATCAATGTAGTCTATTCTATGGTTGGCATTGGGATAGTGGGCTAGCAATATGTTACCACATGACACAATCCTATAACTCTATAGTTTTAAATATGACCATATTAAGTGCACAGCCTCTAAGCAAGTATAATTTTTCCATGTGACATCATCTCAATGACCCATTATCTTGGAGATGTTTATGCAACTTGCAAAGCCTCCAAGCAAGCAAGCTCATAAAATGTTACTATTGACCAAATTTCACCTCAGTAAAATTTGTTAAACCATTTTCAAGGAGAGTTAAATAGCAGTTATAAGAACAGGTCATTTTAGAGGTCCAAAGTTATAAATCAAGAAGTCTAAAGTGTTTTGGCTCCATTATAGTATAAGTCAGGTTCTCCACAAGTCAAGTCTTGGCCCCTCATAAACCTGAATTACTCCTCAAGACCAAGTCAGGTTCTTAGAATGACTTGACTTATAAAAAAATTCATGAGTAGAAGTAATCCAGGTTTATGAACCTAAATTACTCCTTTCAATTCTTTATCAATTTTCAATAATGCATGATTATGGGTTTTCTAAGGAGCAATTCTTAAATTGCTTTATACATAGCAATAAATGAGAAGTTTGAAGGTTTCAACACTTCTAAAGGAATGCTTTCAAAGTTTTTGAAGGGAAGTTCAATTCTTCTGAAGGGCAATTCAACTTTTTTGAAGGGCAACTCCATCCTTCTAAAGGGTACATTTCCAAATTTTTGAAGGTCTCTTACCCTTTAAAGGGGGAATTTCACAAATTTAAAGGGTCTTTCTTGGCAAAAGTGTCCTTCAAAAAAATTTCAAAGGGACACTTAGTGAAAAATGAAAATAATTGTTTCAGACATTTTGTCAAAAATAATCTTTCTGAAAGGATAAAGATAATGAGAAGTGGCAGACAAAGGTCCAAACAAATTCCTTCAGATAAATTGTCTAAAATAATTCCTTCAAGAGAAATGCTACTAAAGGAAAATTTCCCTAGCAAAAGCCAAAGGAAATGCCCCTAAGGGAATTATGCTGGTGGAGTGACGGGTAGATAAAGGTCAACTTCAGGATGATAGACTAGCCATTGGGAAGTAATTAAGTTCCAAAATCCTAAAGTCTTAAGGCTTCAAGAGTTTGACATTAAGTAGAATAGAGAACCTGAATATGTCTAAAAAGAATAAATCAAGATTCTTAAAATACTTAGCTTATAAACTTTATAAGTTAAGTAGACTAGAAAACCTGATTTACACTATGAAGAGTAAATCAAGTTTCCAAGGTTGTTTAACTTAACAATCTTGGTCCAAAGACATGGTTTACCATCATGTTTAGATGAATGAGAAGATACCACATGGTGTGAGATGGAGCACAGTCATATTTTAAAAGATATATGGAGGATGATTTATAGGCATCCATGTCCAGCAGATCAATGACTCAGAATCACCAATCTAAGTCATTCCTTGAGGACCAATCAAAAAGGAAAGATAAATCCAAACAAAATAAAAATAACTTCTCTCCATGTCATTGTGCATCATGATAAGCCAAGGAGAAGCAGTTGAGTGACAAAACAAATCTCCAATAGGTAGCTCCATTAGCAGCAACCATTTTTGGCACCATCTCTACATAGCTCTATTTTGTTAAGAAACCATTGAAAAAGCATCTCCAAAAGGACAAGCCAAGGGCATTCAAGAGGGTGATATGGATCAATCAAAGTGACCTAATGAGCATCATTGGCAAAGATAGTTGCATCTAAAGACAATGACTTCTAATAGAATTGATTCCTCTCCTTAGTGCCAAAAATGTTTCCTCTCTCTCTTCCTTATTTCTATATATACAGCCCCTTGGCTAGTGAAAAAGAGACCACACAAAGTATGGTGAAGCCCTGCTAGAATGATTCAAGTTTTGCCTTTAAGCATTTAGTATAAATATATTTCCTTCAATATTTTCTTGGGTTTTTGGTCTGAGTGTGCAAGATATGTATAGTGGTAGCATGTGATGATTTTCCATCCTTATGCCCACTTTATCCTTCATACCTAAATAAGAGTTATTAGTCTAACTAGTCACATAGTGTGTATCCAAGTGTATTGAATTTTTGCATGTGTATTACTATCTTAAATGTGCAAAGTTTGCCTTTCAGCTCATTTAACTTGTGTCATTTTTTACACATCTCACCTCTATGTTGTTGAAATATTATTGTTAGAATCTTTAGAGTTTGGGAATGGTTTATGATTTTTTTGTATTGTGCACTAGAATCTGACATTCATGTGGAAAATAGCTTTGGTGTATCACCACTCTTAGAATAGGATTTCCTTTTCTATAAATTTCTAACTTTTTTCCCTTTAAACATACTAGTTTAGTAGCAATTGTCTTATAGAGACATATATAGGGAGCTAGCCCTTTCAATCTAGAGGTTTATTTCCTCCATAGGCATACCCACAGGCTTAGAAATGTTCCAACATTACCCAAATATGAGAGAGGATTGAACACTCTCTTCTAGAGTACAATATTTGGAGACAATAGTTTTGGCATGCTTAGTGGGACCAATTTTTTGACATGTCAAGGTGAATGTTGGTCTTAACAAGCCAAAGGTTGTAGAAATATCCTTAACCCAACATTTGGTGACTCCAAATGGGTGAGAATCCCTAGTTGTAGATCAAGTTTTTCACATTATACTTCATGGTCCTTACTAGGTCATCTAGGATTTATGATTAAACCCCTGTAGCTAAAGCTCTTCCAGAAGAACAACACCCTAAACCACTCCTAGCCCTAAGAGATCCTTGGTAAGGAGGTTTTAGAGAGGAAGAGGAAGAAGTTAAAGAAGTCAAATAAGCTGAAGAGATAAGAGAACAAGGTAAAAGAAGAGAAATGGGATAAATAAGAGAAATGATGGACATCAACCTTTCCCAACTTTTAACACCCAAAATCCCATCGACCTTCTTACATATGACCATATTCCTCCCAATGCTACCAAGAGTCTCCCTAGTTTCAATGGTGAAGGCTCTATTACACCATTTGAGTATATTAGAGACATTTCAAACTTCTATAATTTCCATAATGTTACCTAAGCCAATATAACCATTAGATTATTGGCTATGTCTCTAAAAGGCAAGGCACTTGACTGGTACAGAATGTTGGAAGGTGGATACATCACAAACTGGGATGGTTTTGGGGAATTATTGATAACAATATTTGAAAATAAAAGTGACCATACTTCACTGATTCATTAGCTGAATGTAATAAAAAAAGGTTTGAATGAATATATGGGGGATTTCAATGAAAGGTTTTAGAGGACATGGCATAGGCTACCACCCATCATGAGACCCCCTCCAATATTTGTGTTCCCCACTTACCTCAAAGGTATTGGGACTGATGTGGTTATTATGTTATAGTTAATGGAAGGTTTCACTCTGCCAAGTGCATATGAGCTAGCCATTGAATTTGAGAATAGCTTAATATAGACTAGAAATCTCCCTTGAAGAGTTTCCATACCTTTGTTTTCCCATAATTTAGTTGAATATCTTAGCATAGCACGAGTTCCTAATGCCAATGTGAAGCCAAGATCCTTCCCCAAGAAGATGGATAATGTTGTGGACAAGGATGAAGAGATATGATCATTACGAGCTTAGTGCAAACAAGCTCAATTCTAGATGAGTACTCCTAATCATTAATATTATCCTCAATAAGGATATAAAGCTCCACCCCAATACAACTACCAAGGAAGAATATATAATCAACAAGATTACAATAGGCATCCCAATGCCTATAATCCTATTTCCACTCCTCTCATGAAGGCTTTTATTCTAGTACATGTTAATCTAGTCTAAAGAGAGAATCATTTAGACCAATGGGGACAACCTCAAGGCTAGTTTATTCATGATGATGGAGAAGGTAACCAAGCTTTAGTGGCATAAGAGGAAATTAATCCTTATGTAACTTTAGAAGAAGTAGACCTTATACAAAGGGATAACCGTAGAGAAGGCAGCAACCAAAGTGTAGGCATAATGAACTTCCAAACAAGAGATGATTATGTGTTAAATCAAAGCATTTTAGTTACAGCCAACATAAGATATAAAAAGAGAGATCTAGGAGATGTTATAGGAGTACATGTGACTTGAAGTGATGCCTCTCCAAAACCACAAGCTATGAATTCTAGCACAACACCTACTACCAGTCATGCTCCTCAGTAAAATTAGAATGCAAGTGGGGTTGTCAAGCCTACAGTGCATTAGGTTTAGACTCCCTCACCACCTTCAACAATGTAGGAGAAGTTAAATACTTCCCCTCTAAAATTTTTTGATTCATTAAAGAATGCCAAGACAAGCATATCACTTTGGGAAGTCTTACATATGCCTGGTCAGAAGGAGTTGTTGCAAGAACAACTTTAAAACATTCATGTAGCCCCTCAGACCTCAAGACATAATGGTGTGGCCCTTAATAATTCCCTAAATCATATTTTATAACCCTCCAAAAAATTTGAAAATCCTCCACCTTTTTACCTCACACTCATTATGGGAGACAAGTTGGTTCACAATTGCATTATAAATAGTGGAGTATGACTGTCATGCCTAAGGTGGTGGCTAACAAATTAGGGTTGAAATATGAACCACATAGCAAAGGTGTCTTATAGTTAGATGGGACAAAAACTAAGATATTGGGGTTGGTCGAAGGTTTTAAGGTCTTTATTCATGGCTGCCCAAGTTTCCCCATCATTCAAGATGTTGTGGTGGTAGAGCTTCTAGTGCATTTTGGTATTTGCTTGTCAAGGTACTTCATGGAAAAGATAGGAGGATACCTTTCTACTGAATAGTCTTTTCTAGCTTTCAAAGCAAGATATGGGACCAAGGTGACTATAAGGACTTATCCCTTATCAAGGTTTCATATTCATTCGTACATGGAGATAAATTCAAATTAGAATTGTCTAATCAGAAAAAAAGAATAAATTGTCATAGATGTGAAACATCCTCCCCCCTTGAAGGTATTTCTGATTTGTTCATTGATAAATACATCACTAAGATGCATGGACTTGATACTTACACCTTCATAGAAGAGATTGATTTGGGAGTTTACTATATGCATGAAAAGGATGCTCCAACCCCTTCACTCACTAATAAAGATCATGAGATTGAAGGGACATGAGAAAAAAAATTGATGGTTCAAGGAGCAAAGTGGGTGTAGGATCTAGCATCATGATTATTTCTCCATCAAAAAATCAATAATACTCCTCCTATAGATTCCATTTCAGCTGCACCTATAAGTTGGTAGAATATGAAGGCCTAGTTTATGGCCTCCAATGCACAAAGAAGAGAGGGATCAAGAATTTAAAGTTTTGTGGAAATAGTGAGTTGGTCATCCACCAAGTAAGAAATTAGTCTATAGCTAAGAACCCCATGCTTAAATCCTATAATCATAGGGTATGGGACCTACTTGAAGAATTTGATGCCTTCAACATACAGCCCATATCAAGGGATTGTAATAAACATGTTGATAGATTGGTTGCCATAGGTGCATGGTTTGATGCAGCTACTAATGTGGGATAAGAGAAATACAATCTCATATCAAGATCACTGTGAGACCCTCTATCCTATATAATGAAGTATCATGATAGGTGTTTGAAAGTGATGAGAACATTACACACTTATTTCAAAATGAGGTAGGTTTCTCCTCAAGGAACCAAAAGAGATTGCATGATCATTATGAAGAACAAATTATACAGCTAAATAAAAATAAGATATCAAAGGGGTTGATTACCTTGGAGAGTGTTTTGAATGAATATGATCAAATAAAAAGGAAAGAGTGAGCATGTCCACAAAAGAAGAGAATTATAAGAGAGTCATGATTTACAAGGACAAGCACCTGAAGATTGGTAAGCTTTGTTCTTTGTCTAAAAGGTAGGCCTTTGTTAAACTATACAAAGAGTTCCACGATATATTTTCTTGGGACTACAAAGATTTGAAAGGGTTTGATCCAAGTCTAGCTCATCATACCATTGAACTAGAACCTAGAGTAAAACCGGTTAGGTAGAAGCAAAGCCCTATCAATCCTAAGATAGAATAACTAAAGACGGAGCTGACCAAGCTGATTGAGTTCAAGATTATATTTCTTATCAAGCACTCAACTTGGGTAACTAATTGTATACCTGTCTATAAGAAGAATGGAGAAATTAGAATGTGTGTGGATTTTTGAGATCTTAATAGAGTGTCTCTTAAGGATCATTATCCACTACCTTTCATGGAGAAAATTTTGCAAGTTGTTTCAGGTTCTCAATGCTTCTCACTTCTTGATGGTTATTTAGGCTATAACTAGATATTGGTCAATGAAGAAGATCAGTTCAAGACAACCTTCATTATGAAATGGGGGACCTTTGTTTATAATAAGATGCCTTTTGGTTTATCAAACACTGGATCCATGTTTCAAAGAGCGATGGACATGGCTTTCAAAGGTTTGATCAACAAGTTTTTACTTGTATATCTTGATGATATAACCATTTTTTAAAGATGTTGTTAATCACATGGAGCAACTAAGGTAGGTGTTTGAGAAATGCAGGGAGTATGGAATATCCCTTAATCCAAATAAGTGCATCTTTGTTATCAATGAAGACAAGATGTTAGGTCATATCATTTCAAAGGAAGGCTTGGCTATTGACCCCAAAATGATTGAGGCTATCTTATTCTTGTCCTTGCCTTAGCACAAGAAGGGACTATAAAGCTTCTTGAGGAAAATAAACTTTGTAAGGAGGTTTATTCTAGGCTTTGTAATTATGGTAGAGCTTATCATAGCCATGCTCAAGAAGAACCAAGCTTTTACTTGGACAAAGGAAGGTAGGAGTAGTTTTGAGGAAATCAAGAGAGCAATTACATAATCTCCTACTGTACTGAACCCAAATTTTTCTAAGGATTTCATACTTTACACCTTTTCTAACCTTGACACAATCTCACCTATGCTTATGCAGAAGAATGATGAAGAGGTTGAGTAGCCAATTGCATTCTTCAGTCAAGGGTTAGAGGATTATGAGGTTATGTGTTATTTTGTTGAGAAGTAGGCTCTAATAGTGATTAGAGGTATAAATAAATTTAGGCACATGGTTTCCACTAATAAGATACATGTCACAGTTTTTAATCCCAGCACCAAAGAGTTTCTCCTATGCAAAGACCTCAATGAAAAAAGAGCTGGTTGAATCAAAAAGGTGAAAGAGTATGATGTGGACATCAAAGTGATGAGCTTGGTAAGAGGAAGAGGATTGTGTGATCATTTAGCTTCAAATCTTCAAGAGCCAAAAGAGGAAGCCCTTGTCAACCAAGTTTACCCCCAACCAGCTAATCAAATGTAAGCTCAAAGTTTGATATAAGACATCATTAGTTTTCTTCAAAATGGTGAGTGTCCCAATAGCTTGAACAAGTCTCAAAGGAGATATTTTAGACTATAGACCATTCCCTATTGCTTTATTGATAATGTTTTCTTTCGAAAGGACATAAATGGTGTATTGACACTACTGGAAAAGTTTCAAAATGGTGTTAATGGAGGTCATTTCTCTCCTAGAACTATAGCTATAAAGATAATGAGGGTTGTTTACTATTGACCTAGTCTTTTTAAAGACTATTATCATTGGGATAAGGTGTGTCATCAATATGCCTTCTTTGTAGGCAAATAGAATCTTGTAACCCTTCTATTAAATCCTATCCAAGTGGACTAGCCTTTCATTTAATGGAGTCTTGATTGCATTGGCATGATCAACCCTCCATCAAGTGTTGGACACAAATGGATATTGATTTCCACTAACTACTTTACAAGGTGGGTAGAGGATGTTGCACTGAAGGAGGCAAGCAAAAATGCTATCTTGGAGATCTATGATATCATTGTGACAAGGTTTGGAGTTCCCCATGTCATCATTTTTGATAATGCACTTACTTTCATAAGTGTTAAAACTTTTGATTAGGCAGCAAGGAATGGAGCTCACTTGATTACCTCATCCAATTATTACCCTCAAGGTAATGGATTATTTGAGTCTACCAACAAGAACCTCATCAAAATAATCAAGAGAACATTGGAGAAAAATCAAAGATCCCAGCACAGCAAGTTGAAGATAGCTTTATGGGCAGATAGAATTACTCCTAAGAAATCAATTGGCAACTCTCCCTTTATACTTATTTATGGGAGAGAATATAAGGTGTCCATATCCCAAGAGCTCCCTACCTTGGAACTTGCACAATAGCTAGAATTACTTGAAAACACTCTAATAGAATTTAGGTGGACAGAACTAATGCAGCTGCAAGAGGTAAGGTATGATGCACACAAGGCTATAGAACACCATCAAGTGCTCATGAAGAGATTCTTTGAAAAAAGGAAAAGTGCAAGAGTATTCAAAGAGGGTGACTTGGTTTTGAAGTGGGATGAAGACATAGAAAAACTAGGCATGCATACAAAGTTTGACACTTTGTGGAGTGGCCCTTACATCATCAGCAAGTGCAAGCAAAGCAACTCCTTTCAGTTGTCCAAAATGAATGGAGAAGAGTTACCTATCCCTACGAATGGGATACACTTGAAATCTTACTATTAGCCCTTGCTTATCTTCTTGTAAATACTAGTTTAGTTTTGTGTGTTTCCTTTTGTTTCTTATTGTGTTCCCTAAGTGCTTTGTAGCAAAGGTGTGTTTTCCTTCCCTTTGTTTGGTTTGTGTCTCTACCTTATGTGTGTGATCAACCTAGCTAGTGTGTTTTAGAACCAAAGCTTATTCAGTTCTCTTTAAAATGTCAATATGTGTGACTCCATGCCAAATAGAGGGATTTAAGTGACTGATCTTTGACATAGTAGGCATGTCTCCCCTCAGAATCACCAAGAATGTTGACCAAATTTCACCTCAGTATAATTTATTCAACCATTTTCAAGGAGAGCCAAATAATAGTTGTAAGAATAAGTCATTTCAGAGGTCTAAAGTTACAAGTCAAGCAGGCTAAAGTGTTTTGGCTCCATTGTAATGTAAGTTAGGTTCTCCATAAGTCAAGTCTTGGCCTCTCATAAACCCAAGTTACTCTTTAAGACCAAGTCAGGTTCTGTAAATGACTTGACTTATAAAAAATTTCATGAGTAGAAGTGATCCAAGTTTATGAACCCAAATTACTCCTAATGCTTTGTAGGTTTTCAATGATTCATGACTTTAGGTTATCCAAGGATCAAGTCTTAAATTGTTTTATAAGTAGTGAGCAATGAGAATTCTAAAGGTTTCAACACTTTTGAAGGAACACTTTCAAAGTTTTTGAAGGGTACTTCAATTCTTCTGAAGGGTAGTTCAACTTTTCTAAAGGTGAACTCCATCCTTCTGAAGGGTATATTTTCAAAGTTTTGAAGGTCTCTTACCCTTCAGAAGGGGAATTTTCACAAATCCAAAGGGTATTTTTTGGCAAAATTGTTCTTTGGAAATTTTTTGAAGGGACACTTAGTTAAAAATTGAAAGAATTATTTTAAACATTTTGTCTGAAACAATCTTTTTGAAATGACAAAGACAATGAGAAGTGGCAGACAAAGGTCCAAAGGAACTCCTCCATATAAATTATCTTAAAGAATTACTTTGGGATAAATGCTACTGAAGGAAAATATACCTTGTAAAAGCTGAAGGAAATGCCCCTGAGGGAATTATGCCAGTGGATTAATGGGTAGATAGACATCAACTTCAAGATGATAGACTAGCCATTGGGAAGTAATTGATTTCCAAAAGCCCAAATTCTTAAGGCTCTAAGAGTCTAAAGTTAAGTATAATAGATAACCTAAATAGGTCTCCAAAGAGAAAATGGGGATTCTTCAAAGACTTAGCTTATAAACTTTATAAGTTAAGTAGCCTAAAAACCCCAATTTACACTTCGAAGAGTAAATCAGTTTCCAAGGCTGCTTGACTTAATAAGTTTAGTCCAATGACATGGTTCACCATCATTTTCAGACAAATGAGAAGTTTCCATGTGGCATGAGCTAGACTAGAGTCAGCTTGTCAAAGATAAATGGAGGATGATCCATAGGCATCCATGCCCAGTAGATCAATGACTCAGAATCACCAATCTAATTCATTCCTTGAAGACAAATCAAAAAGGATAGACAAATCCAAAGAGAATAAAAACAACTTCTCTCCATGCCATTATGCATCATGATAAGCCAAGTAGTGTTAGGTTGTGGAGCTAAAAACTTCACTGATACAGACATGGAGGAGGTTCTTGAGAGGTTGTTGAGTTGCAAAGCAACTGACGTCAATTTGATCAACTGACGTCAGTCATATCCAGTGAGCAGAGCAATCGACATCGATCAGTATCGGCCGACATCGGTCATCTCCAGCCAGACAGGGACTAACGTCGGTCACCTGTGTGGTTCCAAAACTGCTAGTTGATGAATATTTAGTTAACGAACCAGTTGTTTGCATGTTAAAAGGCTAATTTTAGTCTTGAGTTGTGAATTTAATTATTGTAATTGGATGTCTAATTATTGTTTACATGAGATCTATTTAAGAGACTCATTGGTTGTATTGTAAAGTGTGTTAGTTGAGTAAGAGCAAGGTTAGCTCCTTCAGAGTGAAGAGAGCAAGGTGTGTTCCTCCTAGTTCCACAGGGGTGTCGAGTGTGTATGATCAGGTAGAGCTGTAGGTTGTGCAAGTTCTAGTAGAATATCCATAGGGGTGCTAGTTTGGAGAATCAGAAGGGTTCTTCATGTGTGTATGATCTTGGTCAGCAGGTGTGCAAGGCTAGGTTTGGAGATCTACATGGTAAGTATGATCAGTTGATTTGCAGGTGTTTGTGTGTGCAAGGTCTAAGGTGGATCTGCAGAATAGCAAAGGTTAAAGGAGACAGGCAACATAGCAAGGTGCAAGATCAGGGAGATCTACTTAAAGTATGATTGTGTACATGGAGTGCAGTGTGTACTCAGTGTACTGGCAATTTTGTTATTGACTGGTTGACAGCTCTGTGTGTTGAGTTGTGTTTGTAATTGATATTACAAGAGAGATAACTCTTGAAGAGATTTACTATTTATGCCCTAGAGGTGTGGGAGCCCTAGAGGTGTGTAAGGAAGAAGACTGTGGCATCTTCTTTGTTGTATTTCCTTCTAGAAGAGTATTAATACAATTGGGTATTATCTCTCATATTCTGTGTTATTTTTGAATTCTAGTTACTTGTTACTTCTGGTTAATTTTGCATGTTTAGTTGCTTGGTAATCAATTGTGCTTCTGAGTCCTAACAGTTGGTATTAGAGCATTTATGTTCTAGATTCTTGACAAGTGGTATCAGAGCTAAGGTTGTAGGGAGTAGGTTTGTGTTTGATTACAGGTGACTCTCAGGGCTTTCTAATTGAGTGGGAGTATAGTAATGGTCAAAGAAAGTACATTAAGAATGGAGGAATAGAAAAGCAAGAATGGTCAATTATGGTGCTATGGAAAGAAAGAGCAGGAAAAGAAATATTGTTGGTTGGTAGAAAATCAGCATGAAGGAATTGAAGAAGCAGATGTTGCAGGTGTTGTTGCACAAGATGCTCTGGGATGTTCCTTGGATAAAGTAAAATCTTGTTTTATAGATTCTGTTGCCTCTTTCCATGTAGCCCCAAATAAAGGGTTGGTGTGCCTTGTCAAATTTTTGGCAAAGGGGAAGTGCGGCTGAAATTGCAGACGGCCAACACATGGGTGTTGAAGGAGGTCATGCAGGTCCCAGTCTTGGAGATACGGCTAATTTCTATAGGGAAGTTGGGTCATGAGAGATGCATAGTAACTCTCACAGTGAATTCTTGGAATGTTACCAAGGATGCACTTGAATTAGCATGTGGTAAGAAAGCAGGTACTCTTTATCTACTCGCTTGTATTACTGATTCCACTTCTGTTTCACAGGTGTGGCTTTGTAGGCTTGGTCACATAAGTGAGAAGGGAATGGATGTTCTTAAGTCAAATGGTAAGAGTTCAACTTTGGAGAGCATAGATCGAGATTTTTGTGAGCAGAGGGATGCTACAAAAAAGGATTGTGTTTATTGTAGGAAAAGAAAGTCTGATGTATTTGAAAAACTTAAGAACTAGAAAGCCTTGGTGTTCTTGGAGGAGATGACGAATAGAGATCAATGGATGGGGATGGATACTTCTAAGCAGGGTAGTTTGGACATGGGTATGATTCAAAGAAATCTCGTGGGTAAAAAGTCATCACTCACAAGAAAACATAGGTACCGACGTCAGTTAGGGGAAATCAGCGTCGAACAGACAGGCACTGATGTCAGTCATGTGTAGACTAGAGAAGTCAGTGGTGTCAGGCAAGTGGCGATCGAAGTCGGTAGGATAACCAGTGTCGGCATCTAGGATAGTTGCATGGAACCAATGTTGGTTGGATGCAGACTGTGTGGTGACTGAGGTCGGTCATTGGAACGGATTTTGGGCGGACAGCAAGCTGTCAAGGAGTCTCAAACGCCCATGTGGAGGACTGAAAGGGTAAGTAAGCCTCAAATTCGTTATTTATCTTCTTTATACTTGTTGCTCACTATAGAGTAGGAAGGATCTAGGAAACAGTGGGAGCATGGCATGAATTCTTTGGAGAAGAACCAAATGGGAGATTTGGTAGAGTTGTTAGCTGGGATGAAAGCACTGAGAGATGAATGGATTCCTTGGTTAAAGAATAGAGAGAATGGACACATGAGATAGAAGGCCAAGTCATATGGTCATGAGCAAGCTACAAGACAGTGGTACAAGTTTGATAGGTGGATGATAAAGCACAGCTTTAGTCAATGTTAGTGTAACCATTGTGTTTGTCTTACCAGGGTGGATAATGGTTGCGACATTATCCTGTTACTGTATGTGGATGGTATGCTTGTTGCAGGTTCAGACATACAGGATTTTGCTGAGCTAAAGGTAAGGTTAGTTCAGTGGTGTGCCATGAAGAATTTGGGAGTAGCAAAATTCTTTGGCATGAATAATCCTAGAGACAGGGAAGATCACAAGTTGATGTTGTCACAGGATGATTGTGTGAAACTAGTGCAGGATGCAGTATGGCAAGCACACCTATGTATGGACAATTCATAGAATAGGGTCCCCAATCACATGATGAGGTTGAGTATATGTGTACTCCCTGATGTTGCCCCAGTAGTGGGAGTTGTCAGCAGGTTTGTAGTCAATCCAAGAAGGAAGCACTGGAAAGCGGTTCAGTGGGTTCTCAGGTATTTGAGAGGGACCAGCAATAGGGATTCTTGTTATGCAGGGTCAGGCACTTTGAATATGGTAGGTTACATGGATGACAGTTGTTGCACCATAAGATGTGTGGTGGTTGGTCTTCAAGATTAAGCTTGAAGAGGGATATAAGCCAGGAAATAGATTAGATGGTGTACATGTACAGGTATAGTGCAGCTATTTATCTCTAAGTGGGAGATTATTAGGTTGTGGAGCTAAAATCTTCACTGATGCAGACATGGAGGAGGTTGTTGAGAGGTTGCTGAGTTGCAGAGCAATCGATGTCAGTCATATCTAGTGAGTAGAGCAACTGACATCGGTCAGTATCGGCTAACGTCGGTCATCTCCAGCTAGATAGGGACCAACATCGATCACCTGTGCAGTTCCAAAACTGCTAGTTGATGAACAGTTAGTTAATGAACTAGTTGTTTTCATGTTAAAAGGATAATTTTAGTCTTGAGCTGTGGATCTAATTATTGTAATTGGATGTCTAATTATTGTTTGCATGAGATTTATTTAAGAGACTCATTGGCTATATTATAAAGTGTGTTAGTTGAGTAAGAGCAAGGTTAGCTCCTTCAGAGTGAAGAGAGCAAGGTGTGTTCCTCCTAGTTCCATAGGGGTGTTGAGTGTGTATGATCAGGTAGAGCTGCAGGTTGTGCAAGTTTTGGTAGAAGATCCACAGGGGTGCTAGTTTGGAGAATCAAAAAGGTTCTTCATGTGTGTATGATCTTGGTTGATAGGTGTGCAAGGCCAGGTTTGGAGATCTACATGGTAAGTATGATCAGTTGATTTGTAGGTGTTTATGTGTGCAAGGTCTAAGGTGGATCTATAGGATAGCAAGGTCAAAGGAGACGGGAAACACAGCAAGGTGCAAGATTAGGGAGATCTACTTGAAGTACAATTGTGTACTTGGAGTGTGGTGTGTACTCAGTGTACTGGTAATTTTGTTACTGACTGGTTGACAGCTCTATGTGTTGATTTGTGTTTGTAATTGATATTACAAGAGAGATAACTCTTGAAGAGATTTACTGTTTATGCCCTAGAGGTGTGGGAGCCCTAAAGGTGTGTAAGGAAGAAGACTGTGGCATCTTCTTTGTTGTATTTCCTTCTGGAAGAGTATTAATACAATTGGGTAGTGTCTCTCATATTCTGTGTTATTTCTGAATTCTAGTTACTTGTTACTTCTGGTTAATTCTGCATGTTTAGTTGCTTGGTAATCAATTGTGCTTTTGGGTCCTAACAGTTGGTATCAGAGCATTTATGTTCTAGATTCTTGACAAGTAGAAGCAATTTGGCACCAAAACAAATCTCCAATAGGTGGATCCATTAGCAACAACCATTTTTGGCACCATCTCCACATAGATCTATTATGTTAGGTAGCTATTGAAAAAGCATCTCCAAGAGGGCAAGCCAAGGGAATTTAGGAGGGTGACATGGATCAATCAGAGTGCCCTAAGGAGCATCATTGGTAAAGATAGTTACAGCTGAAGATAATGACTTCCAATAGAATTGATTCCTCTCCTTGGCACTAAAAGGATTTCCTCTCTCTCTTCCTTCTTGCTATATATACAGCGCCTTGGCTAGTGAAAAAGAGACCACGTAGTGTGAGGCAAAGCCCTGTTAGAATGATTTAAGTTTTTCCTTTAAGCATTTAGCATAAATTTGTTTCCTTCAAGATTTTTATGGGTTTTTGGTCTGAGTGTGCAAGAGATGTATAGTGGTAGCATGTGATGATTTTCTATCCTTTTTCCCATTTTATCCTTCATACTTGAACAAGAGTTCTTAGTCTAACTAATCACACAGTGTGTATCCAAGTGTATTAAATTTCTATATGTGTAGTATTGTCTTGAATGTGCAAAGTTTGCCTTTTAGCTCACTTACCTTGTGTCATTTTTTACACATCTCACCTCTGTGTTGAAATATTGTTGTTAGAATATTTAAATTTTAGGAACGGTTTGTGTTTTTGCTATATTGTGCACTAGAATTTGACATTCATGTGGAAAATAGTTTTTGTGTATCACCACTTTTAGAATAAGATTTCCTTTTATATAAATTTTTAACTCTTTTCCTTTTAAACAAGCTAGTTTAGTAGAAATTATCTTGCAGAGACATATAAAGGGAGATATCCCTTTCAATCTAAAGGTCCATTTCCTCCATAGGCATACCCATAGGCATAAAAATATTCCAATGTTTCCCAAATCTGGGAGAGGATTGAACACTCTTTTCTAGGGTGCAAGATTTAGAGATAACAGTTACCACATGGCATCATCTCGATGACCCACTATTTTAGATATGTTCATGTAGCTTGCAAAGCCTCTAAGCAATTAATCTCATGAGATGTTTCCATGTGGCATCATCTCAACAAACTTATATTGCAAATATGTTTGTGTAACTTGTAAAGCCTATGAGCAAGTAGGCTCGTGAGATGCTACCATGTGACACAATCTTGATGACCCACTATTCCAAAGATGTTTATACTAGATGAAAATATCATGGGTAAGAAGGTGAGTAGGATGTTACTATGAAATAAAATACCACTACTCTACTATTTTGGAGGCATCCATATCGAGTATGAAGCTTGTAGGCTAGTGGGCTATTTGAAAGTTTCCATGTGGCACAATTTTCCTACTCCATATTCCCAAAGAAGTAGTGATAGCCTAGTAGAGTGGTAAGGTAGTAGGTTAGCAAATTTTTTCCATGTGGAGATTTTCCAAGGTTGCCTTGGAAGTGTTAGGTGGTAAGAGTGGCCTAGGACCCTGAAGAGGAGTGGATGTTGCCATATAGCCTACCAAAGTAAACACGTGGAGGCCAACTATGTAAACAATGGCTGAGGTCAATTTTGATGATTGTCTTAATGTCATTTACATATTTATCATTTGGCACAAGCTTTGAAATAAATCCTAAATGTTGGTCAAAAAAACCAGGGCTTATGGGCTTCTTAATTCATGGCTTATGCCTATGTGAGTCTCAATGGTAGTTGTAGGTTTCTTATTTTATTATGTACAATTGAATGGATTCTATTATCTATCCATGTTTATTGGTGTTTTTTCTATTTAATTTAAGCATGTCTTTTAAAAAAATGGGCATGATAATTGTAGAGTGGTAGGATTTTTATATGTGGCATCATCCCACTCACCCGCTTGCTTGAGACTCTGATATCATCATTGGGCCTACAAAAACTTCCTTGACTGCTACAAAGTAGTGGGATTTCACCACATGACATCATCTTTCTCACTTGCTTTCTTAGAGGTTTCATGCTCTATACAAACATCTCTAGGATAGTACAATAGTGGGATGATGACACAAGGGATCACCTCACTAACTTGCTAGCCTAGAGGCATTACACTAGTACAAACATGTCCAAGATAGTAGTGAAATGGTATTATGCCACATGGCATCATCCTACAAACTTACTAGCCCAGAGCATCCCTAGAATCATTACCCCACTAGGCAACCTTGAATAAAATTGGCTAGATCTTCTGAAATAGTGGAAACATTTTGTGTGTCCCTGGATAACTTTTATGAAATTGGCTAAGTGCCAAAAGCCTTTGAAAGTATTTTTAATAAGCCTAAGATTATTGGGAGATCGATGTGTGGTGTTGGACAAACTTTATGAAATCAACCTAGTCCCATTAAGTGAAAAAGTGACACATGGCCCCAAGCAAAAAGTAAAATTTGAATAAGTCTTGAAAGAATTCTTGGGTAATTACCAGGATGCATTCAAATACATGTGGGTAAATAAAAATAAACCTAGTTAATATTCCAAATTTAAAAAGAAATAACCAATAGATTAAATAAAAATGGCCAAGGTAAAAGCCAAAAAGTGACTACATGTAAAATGAAGCAATTATTAGGATAAAATAAAGCATAGATATATCCCCAAATCGTATACAAGAGAAACTATGAAACAAATCAATCAAACATACAAAAAATAATTATAAATATGCACAAAATAGGAGACACCAGATTTAACGTGGTTCACCCAAGATGGGCTACATCCACCAAACTTGTCCAATATATTATTTTTAATAATACAAGGGAGTAACAAATTTTGTAACAAACCCTATTACACCTCTCTACCTCTTTCTACCTCCTCTCTATGTGAAATATGTTTCATCTCAGCCATGTAAAAATACATTTTATGGCAAAAAACACCTAAACATAACCTCTACCATCAGATCTAGAAACCTTTAATCAATGGCCTAGATTGACTATGAAATTATAATTTTATAAGTCAATTTTAATCAAATTTTCATCTCCCCAAACCCCTTAAGGTGGGTTCCCCCATTACAACCCCTCATGCCATTATGGATACAAATAATGGGATCTAAAATCTAGCTAAAATAACATCATATTTTTAACCTCTGATCGTGGAAGACAATCAGGATTCACACCTAATAGAAATGCATAGACTTAGATATTTTTCTTGATTCAAAAGTCAATTTAATACATTTATATGAAACTGACTACGTTAAAAATTAAACCTTATAAGCATTTAGCCATTTTGACTAAAAAAGAAGCATAAATAGACTAAATTGCTTAGGAAAAGAAGTCATAAAGAATCTAAAATAGTTAGATAATTTACAAAAATCCAAGGTGAAATAATCTAAAAAGAAGTTGTAAAATGTATTTCAAAACATAAGAAAAAAATAGACTGAGACCTAGTAGATTCATGCACATTCATATTTTTAGCTTAATGTATTCTATATTTAAATTAGACAAGCAATCTCAATGGACTCTTTGAAGTATAAGATCAGACTCCAAAGCAAAAGGAGGTCCCCATTTTTATACTAAAAATGGGTCTGTTGTGCAATCAACAACACATGCATTAATTTCCAAAGATTAGAATAAAATTAAATAGGTATAGGTTCATCCCCCAAATGGTGGTTTTGATTGAATAAGGGTTTTACCCCAATAGGGAGGATTTGATTGTGATAAATTTATTGTGCCCCAGTAGGGTAGATTGGAAATCATAACTTAAGGATATAACATTTTCCACATATTAAAGATGAATGGGAACAAATATGATTACAATGGCAAAATGACTTTTTAAAGACTAAAAAATACACAACAAACCAGGTGCACAAGGATGTACACAATGATGAAAAAGATGATTAGAAGAAGATAGTGATAATAATGGTCGAGCTGACCCAAGATACTCCATGTATCTAAGTGTTGCCTACATAGTCTAAATGGACCTCAATTTAATGTAGTTCTCCCAAAATTAGGAGAAAATGAAATGAATAATGAAGAATAGAAGATGTATAATAATTGATCAATGTGCATGATTTAATTATACCTACCAATGTAGAGATGTGCATCCTGATTAACATTGATACAACTAGAATGGTCAATTAGTTTTGATTTGATCAAGGAAAATGGGAGAATTGCAAAAGTGAATAAGGGGAATTATCATGACACCATTGATTTTAATATCTTTGTTAATTATTTAATTTATCATGTGACATTATGCACCATAATTATAAATAAATCATGATAACATTGGATGTCATAAGTATAAGGACTAACTTATAATTCAATAAACAATTAAAATCACTGCACCAATGATAAAAACCATGATGATAATGTTGATGTATGAATATGGATGGACTCAAGTACAATGCATAAGGAATCACTCTATGAATGCATATTTTACTAATATAAGGCATAATAATGAAAACAAATGGATAGACAAACAAACAAATAGATAAGCAGATAAACACACACAAAGCTTGAAAATAAAAGCAACAAAAAACATCTTTTCATTAACCCAGTCAATACCTACGTGTGAAGGCTAAATGGGATGATAAACATATGGTACCCCCAAACAAGTATATATGCAAGGTAATAGCATGTGGGATAAGATATCTTAGTATAAGTTAAATGCTTTGATTTTCCCCAGTAGGGAAAAAGTTATGAACTTGGCCTAAACTTATGAATTAAATGGTGCCCCTAAGCAAGGGTACATGCAAAGGTAAGGTCACACCCCCAAATATACTTGGCTTAAAAGTGTGAATGGGGAACCAACCATGAATTTAACCCTATAGATCTGATGTGGGAAGGACATATCCAAATGGTTTCTAAAAATAATTAAATTAAAGACTAAGGTGCCCCAAAGTGGGTGGATTGAGGATTTTTAACTAGGTTTAGGATAAGACAAATGTTTTTTAGATTTTTGGGGATTTATATATCTCTAGGATATTGTAATTTATTTCAAATTTTTAGGGGTTTTATAGATTTATATCGCACATGGATATTGTAAGCATGTTCTTATTTTTTAGGATTTTTTGGATATCTTAATTTGATAGAGGATTAAGAGATACATAATGGGTTAACTCATAAAATAGTGAGAGGAATTATTATGCTTCTGACAAAATGATGAGAGTGTGTCTTAGATTTATCACAAAATGGTGAGATCATTGGCCTAGGTTGCTCATAAAATGATAAGAAAATTGGAATAAGTGTGGTTCAGCCATCCTCAAAAAATACTAAGTGCTACTTAAATAGTCTAAATGGATCTCAAGAAACTATAGTTCACCCTATAGTGAGGAATACAATAAATAACAACAAGATTTTGGATAGGCAAATGGCACAAGTATAATGGTGAGGCAAGGCTAATGGAAAGGTAAGGTAAATGACAAGGCATGATTCTTTTGTTCCTATTAATGTGGAGATGCACATCTTGATTAACATGTGATACAACCAAAGATAATTAATTAGGTTAATCTATATCCCACACCTCTTCTAAATAGCTTCTCTATCAAGAGCTTACTACTAATTTGGACAACATTTATACTATTATGATCTTCATTTCTCATTGATTTTGTTTTCTCCAAACCTATAGACATAATGTCTTCATAACCTCGATGAAGGAAAGTACAATGAAGAATTGTAAATAATGATAGGCATTGGATAAATGGTATAATTTGGTAATGGAATATAGGTCTATAATGGAATGTATAATGGTTGGGTAACAAATTAAGATTGGGATTTTCAGTCACACACATTATTTTTTATTTTAGATTCAACATAATTTTGGCTATGGTGGGGATTAAATCTTCTAAATATGATCTCGATAGGACCATACTATTTTGTTATTATTTATGTCTAAGAGATATTTTAATCTAATTATGTTTTAGATTGTCAATTGTGTTGATAGTAACTTCAACAATGTTTTCATCAAATAATGAACTATTCTGCTCAATAATTGGTACCTTAAAGAGGTTTTATGCCAATAAATTTGTCTTTATTATCTTATAGTGCCTTCGAGAAGGTTTCACTAAGTAATGTTGACTTTTTAATTTGATTGTCTTTTAGCACCTCAAATAAGGTTTCACTAGAAGATGTTAAGTTTAGACTTTGATTGCCTTCTAGTGCCTTTGAAAAGGTTTCACCAACAGACTATTATTCTTCTACATGAATGTGTTCTTGGTCCCCCTAATTTTTTATAACTAGTATGTCACCATGGATGTAGTTCAATAATGTGTGATTCTATCAATCCCAATCGACACTTGTGAGAATTAGAATGTTAATACAATGGTTAGGCTGATTAGTGTCAATGGAAATTGGATCGATAATAGGATCATAAAAGGTAGGACAATCCTCATAGAGGCTACTAAGATAAATTGTATCGATGCTAAATAAAACATCCTCAATAACTATAAAAGGCTCATAAATGTGTTCAATCTGATCTGCAAAGAGTGTGCAACCCAAGCTGTAACATCCACTAATGTATGTTTATTTTAAAGCTAATTTTGACTCAAAAGACTCTAAATTTGATGTTGAGACTAACATTGATTTTTCTTCTAATGTTGAATCTGATATTGGTTTAAAAATAAAACCTAGCTCTAATTATAATTCTTCTTCTGGTGTGTATGTTGAACATATGTTGGTTTAGAAATGGAACCCACGTCTGATGTATATGTGGATATAAAGATGTCATGTTGAATGTTTGGAAATGGATGAGTAATGGCTTGTGGTTTAAAAATGGGTTATTTTAAAATAGGATTATCTAAAAATGTTTTAGCAAAGACTAGCTTGTCAAAATGAGGCTCTTTAAAGATATGGGAATGGTTGAAGGGTGACTCAACAAATACTAGTTATTCAAAGTGAGGCTCCTCAAATATATGGGAATGGTCGAATGGTAACTTAGTAAATACTAGATTGAAAAAATGAGGCTCCTTAAATATAGGATAATATTTTAAGCGTGATTTATCATAGGTTGACTCATCACGAATAGGTGTTTCAACAAAAACATCAAAGATTGGTTAGTTTTCTTGGCCTTGGCTTACTCTTATTTATAAAATCTAAGACTTGAACATATTTGTATCTATTTCAATGTGGCCATTTTTAATCAAATATTGGAAATTAAACCTAAATCCAAAACATCAATTAAGTGAATGGCCTTTGATCTTGTGATACTCATTATATTCATCTATTCAATACCAGTAAGGTTTGGGAGTATTTTTATCAAAATACTAGGGGTATGGATATCTAATTAAGTTTTTTATGAGTAATTGTTAATAGATGTCTCTTAGGGATTCATTGGGTAAAGTATACCTTTGGGGCCATGATTGGTTGGAAAGTCTTAGTTTATGAAATTGGAATGGGCCCAAAGAGGGAAAATTTGGCGTCGATTTTGGTAATTGGTATGGCTCCAAAGAGGGCAAACTTGGTCTTGTTAATTGGCCCAAAGAAGGGAAGTCTTGGCATATGATAATCAAAATGGCTTAGATTAGCAATTTTAATTAGCCCACAAAGGGTAGTCTGGGCACTTGATAATAAATTAACCTAAAGAAGGGTGAACTTGGTCTCTTAATAGAAAGGTGCCCCAAAGGGGGCAACCTTGGTACTTAAAATAAATGTGTCATGTGGGTTTAAAATCAACATTAATTTGTCATTATAATGGCTTGGTATATGAATGTGATTCAAAACAAACCCTTCTTTGGATTTTTTTAGCTCATGATTGGTACATGGGTTTAAGCATAAACCCTGATTAGATTGGAATGTGTGTTCCAAATAAACTTGAATTTGGCATGGTTTGGAATGTGGGTTCAAAATGAACCCTGATTCTAGAATGGATTTTTAATTTGATTGAAATAATTGACATTTTCAAAAGATCTATGTGAAAGTGGTTTTGAATTTATTCAATTTTAACTTAGAACTGAGCACTTATGAATTTGGTTTGATTTGGGAAATGGTTTGAAGTGAAATGGACTTGGTCTAGGTTTGGCTTGAAATTGGAATGGAATTAGGTCTAGGTTTGAAATGAAATGGGACTTTGTCTAGGTTTGGCATGAAATTTATGTTGGAAATGAACTTGGTCTAAGCATAAACCTGAAGATACTCTTAAGTCTCAAGATCTTGGTGTGAAATAAAAGGCACACCTGGTCTATGAAAACTTGGAAACAAGGCAAAATATGGTCTCATTCTAAAAAGAAATATATATTCTAAAATGGATGGTGTGAATTTAGTCTAGGAAAATTTCTTAAACCAAACTAAAAATTGATCCAAGTTACAAAATCTAGACATAAATATTGAACAACTCAAGTCGAAATTGTAGGCAAGACTCAAGCATAAACCAATTGATTTTAGATTTGAATTTTGAATCAAGGATTTAGAACTTGGTTTGAGAGACTTGAATTTTTAAATGAACAATGGTCTAGACTAAAATGGATAGTGTAATAATGTCTTCCATAAATTAAGGCACAAATGATTTTTTCAAGTCTTTAGACTAAAGCAAATGGTTTCTTCAAATTGGGGTAGCATAACACTTCTTAGTGTGAATGTGTATGTATCAAGTGTCTTTGGTGTTGGATTTGTCTAGTTTCATGAATGGTTTTAGACTAAATTATACAAAATAAGAATCACATAAACAGACATTCCTATCTTAATAATTGACACAAGATTTATATAATATCAACCAAACTTTTGCCAATATACCAATTATTGAGAGGAATTAAGTGTTAAATCAATAAATAAAAGTGCATGAAGGTAGAGGTTTTATCCCCACTCTATCTCTCAATAAATTTTATGTGGCATAAAACTTAGAGTGCGAAAATAACTTGGCATCAGTAGGATAATTCATGACAAATCAGGTTTATTCATCTAAAAAAATTGATTTGGCTTTCTAGAATGTCCATAAGTGTCTAAGAACACTTGGGCACAACAAAATATATATCAATTAGATGACAAAACATCTAACTTGATATGAAGTGGTATTATCCCTTTTTCACCACTCCATTTGTTAATTGATCAATAAATTATGATGTCTAGACCATGCATGCTTTGAGAACCTATTTGGCTAGTCAAGTTAACCATCCAACCACTATCCCAACAAATAGTATGCTTAATTTGTATACCCCACTAGATAAGTGGGGTTGGTATAATGCTAGGAGATGAAACCCTAGGTCAATTAACCCCTAAATAACTTATGAGGATGTGATGAACTCCCACTCACAAAGCTAAAAAGATATAAAAAGGGGAGAAAGTTAATTTTGAGTCACTTATGTTAAAAAGATGAAGGGAGAGCATACCTGAATTGAACTCCAGGCTACAATTAATAAGTAGCATAGTTACATTTTTTGTTCACCCTAAATAGGGGATAATATACATATGACTTTTTAAAATAATATTAAAAATTAAAATACTAAACTAAAAGTGTGAAATTAATTTTTTTTTTTTAAACCAAAATGGAAATGTGTGAAGACCTTAAAAATAGCTTAAAATAAAAAATAATAAATTTTCCAAATTTTTTAACACTAACTGTTAGTTTGAGAATATTTTTAAAACATTAAATTTCAAGTGTGATAGAGTGTTGTTTTGTACACAATATGATTTCTCCTCATTTGATAAAATTTGTTATAAATTTGATTGGGCCAAAAGAGTAAAGGAAACCTACAAGAAAACAAATTAGCCCTTTTGTACTTTCTATTTTATGAAAAATATATGCACAATTAATATAAATTAATTGTATAATCTGAAAATTTGTGATAAAACATGTGGCTTAAAAAATCATCAAAAATGGAGTCTGGATGACCCTAAATGAAGCTCCTAAAGATGGCCTACTGACCTACTATCCAGTTCATGGATTTTCAAATACAATAGCAGCTTGAAATGAGTCTAGGTGATAGACATATAGTATAGGCCATGAAGTTTTACTTAGAAACTCAAGAATGGAATTTTATAAAATTTTAGTGAAAACAAGTCAAATTAAATCATAATTAGAATCAAGTAATGGTACAAAAATATGTTTATAAGTAACTAAAATTATTTTTTGGGTTGTGGGTGTCCCATCGAGCATAATATGTAATGTAGGATTACAAAGATAATTATTAGTTTCTCTTGTTAGTCGATAAACCAAAATAATCAAGGACAACTAACACTCTAATCCTAACTACTAGGGTGAGCAATGATAACAAAATAAATAAATCTACAATGGAAGACATAAACACCATTTGCCTTGTTAGAATGACTTCATCTTGAAATCGGTGTGGGAGAAGGCTTATGCTCGATATTATGAAAAAATGATCTTTGACGATGCTAGTGCTTTATGGGTATCACCTCCTTTTGTTTCCTTGGAAATTGGCTCTTGGTTTGTGTTATAAATGAAGCTTTATAGAAATAATTTATCACTATTTATTTGCACATAAAATATTGTTGAATAATGGTCATGGCCCTTGTATTTATATTTTTTCAATTAAATCTAACACATGTGTAGTTAAGCTAAGGTTAAGGTGTTAAGTCCAAATACAATTAATGATGGATTTAATTATGCATTTATGGAGGTATGGCTTAACATTTATAATTTTTATGGCATTTATGTTGATATTTTACAATTCTTGACTTTGAGGTTGATGATATCATCAAAACC
Source organism: Torreya grandis (assembly GCA_037957365.1). Classification (NCBI taxonomy): domain Eukaryota; kingdom Viridiplantae; phylum Streptophyta; class Pinopsida; order Cupressales; family Taxaceae; genus Torreya; species Torreya grandis. Next base: position 1,613,013 of record JARHVA010002673.1, read on the forward strand.
TCATATTCCCTTATATTTTTTGAATTTTTATTTTTATAAATTAGATATTCATTAATTCAACATGGATTTTTCACCTAAGCATTTAATTTGATTTTCTTGGTTAATTAATTATGCTTAGTCTTTTGGTCATTTCAATAATTTGGTTAAGTGCCCCACTTAATTGATTGAAAACATCATTTTACTTAGTCACAAGTTGACTAGAGAAGAATCTATAAGAGGTTATCATTGTGTATAGGGTATTAACCTAAATAGGGATGCCATGATATAATTATAGTCACTTGTGTTTAATGTGCAAATGAAATTGGGATGTTCATTGATGTCTAGGCTTAATTATGCATTATTTACTAGAAATTGGTCTAAAATCCATTTAGACACAGAAGTGGTTGAAAATGAGTATCTACACCTAGAAATTAGATCAAAAGAGCATTTAACAAGCACTCAAATTATCAAAATCTTTTCTATTCTATCATATTTTGATATAAGTCAAAGGAACAACCCAACTATAACGTACTAAAGGAGAAATCATAAAGACTTATTTGCTAAGTTAAAATCTAGGTCATTATTGTACTTTCTTTACACACATTGCATGATTTACATAAAAGCCAACATGTAGGGGAGAACTACATGAGTATGAGGCCATCTTCTATAGTATTGGCTATGTAGGCATCACCCTTTGATAGTGGGGTCATTGTGACTTAGATTGACAATGTGTAGCAGGTGATAGGAGGAGGAAAGAGGGTAACCTATTTTAAGAGTAGAGATAACTATGCCCCTTTTTATAGGAGACCCTGAGACAACTATAAGTCAAGTCCATGACTCATTTTTTTTTTTTTTTTTTTTTTTTGGCGCAGACTGATCACTGCAGGAAGCCTGCATGGAGATGTCATTTGCTTGGTGGTCAGGTTGTGAAGCTGATCAATGCGAGAAGCTTCTAAAATAGTGATGTTTATTGCCAGATTAGTCATAGCCATCCTTCGAGGGAGTGGTCTAGATTTTTATTTAATATAAAGGCTTTTGAATAGCTGTCCTTCGAGGGAGCAGTCTATTAATTACAGCAATGATAGTACAGCTGTCCTTCGAGGGAGCAGTCTGCTTTTTGATTTTGATATTGATATAGTGACCATGGATATTGTGACATCTTGATTTATTTTTATAGAAATGTGAGTCATGGACAAGAGTATAGAAGGTCAAGGGCTCCCTTTTATTAGGACAAAGCATCCATACAGCATAAAAGGGTTATAGGAATTGTTAAGAGGAATAGGGTTGAAAGGAATTAGGACTAAGCGGATGGGGATTGCTCAAGGGACGAGCTCAAGTTAAGTGTCAAGTAGACGAGTACTCGACTAGCAGTAGAATGGTCGCAGATGCAACGCATTAAGAGGCTCAGGTTCTGGTCGTCCATCAAGAGAAGACAGACGGTAAGTCCCTGATCCATACTTGTGCGTGATAATAAAAGGTCCGAGCCAATTAGGAGCAAACTTACCTTGTTTACTTCGCTCCATATTGGTCACGTGTTGATTCTCTTTGAGGATGAGGTCTCTGATGTTGAAATCTTGTTCTCACAGATTTTTGTCATAGGTGCGCTTGATGCGATGTTGATAGACATGGAGATGATTAAGGGAAGCAAGACGGCGTTCGTCAAGTAACTCAAGTTGAGCTAAGCGATCTTGACGAAAGTCATCGTTGGAAAGGATATCATGTAGAGAAATGCGAAGAGACGGGATCTGTACTTTGAGAGGTAGGACAGCCTCTGTTCCATACACGAGAGAAAAAGGGGTAGCACCTGTAGAGGTTCGGATGCTAGTGCGGTAAGCCCACAAAGTGAAGGAAATGTGAATGTGCCAATCCCTGCCTATGTTACTGACCACTTTCATGAGAATTTTGGTGAGAATTTTGTTGGAAGCCTCGACCTGCCCATTTGCTTGTGGGTAGTAAGGCGAAGAAAAACTGAGTTTGATGCCGAAGGAGTCGCATAGCTTTTGGACAGTTTTGTTTTTGAAGGACTTGCCGTTATCAGTGATGATTTTATAAGGGACACCAAAACGACAGATGATGTGGGTGTTGATGAAGTCGATGATCTTGTCGGCTTTTGTGGAGACAAGAGGTATAGCTTCCACCCACTTGGTGAAATATTCAGTGGCTGTGATGATGGATTGATGACGAAGAGATGAATGAGGGTTAATCTCACCGATGAGATCTAAACCCCACTGAGAAAAAGGCCAGAAATCTTGAGCGATTTGTAAGGCGTGACTGGGGAGATGAAGTAAGTTAGAGTGCTGCTGACACTTGATGCAACGCCGAACATAGTCGCTACAGTCTTGATGAAGGGTAGGCCAATAATAGCCCAGACGAAGGATGCACTTGGCAACCGAATTCCCACTAAAATGTCTGCCACAAATCCCATCGTGGACTTGTTGAATGGCTTGAGATGCTTCAGTGGAGGTGAGACAGCGAAGAAGGAGGCCGTCGAAGCCACGCTTATAGAGAAGACCTCCTAGCATGGTATAGCGAGCAGTATGCTTGATAAAAGCTCATCGTGCATTACTAGAGAGGTTGGGAGGAATGACAGAGAGAGATAAGAAGTCTACAAGTTGCTTATACCAAGCATCTTATGGGCGAGGGTCTATAGTGTTGACATGGTGAATGTGAGGAGAGATATATGAAGGCAACGGCACACGACGCACCGTGACAAAAAGTCTGGATGCAGATGAGGAAGATGGGATATGTGAAGCAAGAGAAGCCATGGTGTCAGCAAACTTATTCGTGGATCGAGGAACAGTCTGCAGGAGGAAATGGTCGAAAGATGTAAGGAGAATGTCAGCACGGTTTTTGTACCTTTACAAAATTTCATTTTTACAGAGGTATGAACCGTTGACCTGATTGACTACGAGCTGCAAGTCGCCGAAGATGTTAATGGACTTGATGCTGAGAGAGAGGGCGGTCTGAAGTCCCAAAATTAAGGCCTCGTATTCGGCCATATTATTGGTACAATCAAAGTCGAGTTTAAAAGACAGAGGCATGGGTTCCCCTTCGAGTGGAATGAGAATGACCCCAGCACCCCACCTAGTTGACATTTGGATCCGTCAAAGAACATAGTCATCTGATAGGTGGTGTCATCAGAGGAAAGCGCAGCGATAGACTCGTCAGGGAACTCACACTGTGAAGGTTGATTGTCAGAAAGAGGGGCATCTGCTAGTTGATCAGTGATGGTTTGCCCCTTGATAGATTTCTACTGGATGAATTCAAGGTCGAACTCAGCAAGCAGCATGAGCCACCGAGCCATACGTTGATTTTGATATGGCTTGGATTGCATATACTTGAGAGGGTTGGTGTGGGTGATGACAAAGGTTTTGTGACTGAGAAGATAGTGGCGAAGCTTAGTAGCAGCAAAAACTAATGCCAAACAGAGTTTCTCGATATGGGTATACCGAGTTTCATAGTCGACCAGTGTTCGGCTGATATAATAGATGGCTTGCTCACGGTGATGTTTGTCTCGATGCGCGATCATGGCACCTAATGAATGGTGAGTGGCTGAGATATAAAGGTAGAAGGGTTGGTCATCTTTAGGTGGAATGAGAACTGGTGGAGAGACCAGATAGCATTTTAAGGCTTCAAAAGCCTCTTGACAGTCCTTATCCCATGTAAAAGAGACATCTTTCTTAAAGAGATGATGAAAAGGTTGGCAGCGGTCAGAAAGCTGTGAGATGAAGCGACGAATGGACTGGAGCTTGCCTTGTAAACTATGAAGCTGCTTGAGATTGGTCAGGGGAGGCATTTCGAGGATAGCGCGAATCTTGGCGAGATCTATCTCGATGCCACAGAAGGAAATGATGAAGCCGAGAAGCTTGCCAGAGAGGACCCCAAAGACACATTTCTTGGGGTTAAGACGAACATTGTACTGAAGAAGATGGGAAAAGATGATTTTGAGAATGGTCAGATGGTCACGGCGAAGTTTGGACTTGCCGAGTAGGTCATCCACATAGTCCTCCATGATTTTGTGGAGGAGATCGTGGAAAATGTAGGTCATGGCACGCTGATAAGTGGCGCCTGCGTTCTTCAAGCCGAAAGGCATGACTCGATAGCAGAAAGTCCCCCATGGGGTAATGAAAGTAGTCTTGTGCTGATCTTCTGGAGCAATCAGGATTTGATTGTATCCTAAAAATCCATCCATAAGAGATAGCATCTCATGGCCGGCCGTAAGATCAACAAGCTGGTTAATGTTAGGAAGAGGAAAGTTGTCTTTAGGATAGGCTAGGTTAAGGTCGCGATAGTCTGTGCAGATCTGAATCCCCCCAGTTGCCTTGGTGACTGGGATGATGTTAGAGACCCACTGTGGATAATCGATAGGCTGGATGAAGGAGATAGAAAGGAGACGCTGAAGCTCCTCTTTAACAAGGAGGGCAACGTGAGGATGCATCTTTCGAAGCTTTTGCCTGACAGGCTTAGCCTCTGGTTTGGTGACAATGTTATGGGTAATGATGGTGGGGTCGATGCCAGGCATATCACTGTAAGTCCAGGCAAAGGCCTTGCTATGGTTGGAGAGGAACTGGGTATAGTCAAGCTGCTCCTGAGCGTCTAAAGATTGGCCAATCTTTAAGACATAAGGAATATCATAAGAAGGAAGGTTGATGTCAATGGTTGATTCATTTAACATAACCTGGGTCTCAGAAGGGAGGGAGCGCTGGATGAAAGAATCATCAGCACCCATGTAAGAAAGAATGGCATCATCATCAACGCAGTGAACAGTGTGAATGGTTGCTGACTCATCTTCGATCATGCTGAGAAAAATGAGAGGGAGAGAATTGGACACCCCATTGAGCTGATAAGTCAAGGGGTCCAGGCGGATGGTGTTTATGGAAAAAAAAACTAGGAGGAATGGAAACCACTGACTCTGTAGGTGAAGGGGGCGAGACAGGCGAGTGTGGAGGAGATTGGTCAAGGATTGGTTCAAGACAAAGGTCTACAGGGTCTTGAGTGGGGTCGTGATATCCCAGACCATACCGTTTCTTGGCGTCGTCATCATTGAGCGGTTAGATAGGCTGATGGGAGCCCTGCTCATAGCGTCTGAAACCAAAACCCTTCCATGCACACCTGTAAAGGTAAGTGTGTGCAAAGGTGGGGTTGCCAAGAAACGAGAAATCTGATGTAAAAGGTTGAGGTGAAGAAAGAGGATTACCGTCAGTAGGAGCTTGATTAAGCCCCCCATAGATGAGGTTGGTGCGGAGGTGAGGGGGACCATAAGGTATGATCATCCCGATCCGATGGTCGTAGCTGGGGCTATGATGAAGGCGTCCATACTCTTGTGGAGTTTGGAACATGTCTAAAGCCAGCAAGCGATACTCTCCCAATGAAAGTCTTTGGAAGACATCTTCCATGGGGTCTGTGGTTGTCGCTTGAAGGGGAGGTGTAAGGGCGACCGCCTGTTGCGAACTGGTCGAAGCTTTCGCGGATGGAGGCGGTGTCGGGGTTGATGGCTTGATAGGAATGAGGACATCGTTTGGACGGTAGGTGGTGTTTCATGTTTTGAAGGGTGAAGGGTCAGCGGGAATGGTGTGGACTTGTCCGTCATGCTCAAACTTCACACAACAGTGCAGGGTGGAGGGGACACAGGCCATGGCGCGGATCCAGGGTTGGCCCAGCAAGATGTTGTATTGGAACTCTCCTTCGATGATGTAGAAGAGCTCCGGGACTGTGCGTGGACCAACGCGAATATGAAGGATGACTGTGCCAATGGTCGTGGTAGTAGTGTCATTAAAAGAGCGCAAGGTCACGTCAGTTTTGGAGACGCAATTCTTGGGAAGAGCCAATTGATCAAAGGCATGGGTGGAGATGATGTTGATGCTAGCGCCCTCGTCGATCATAACGCGTTTAATGCGTGTCTGATCGATATAGGCAGTGATGAAGAGGGCGGCGTCCTAATCTTCCGTGTTAGATGTGGGAATCTCAGAATCATTGAATGTGATGGAGGCAATAGGGGCTAAGGAGTGGACAAGAGCAGCAAGTGGTTGGGGGTCCTCGGGTTGGACCTCCACTGCCTGCAGGGCTTGGATGAGGGCCTGACGATGTTGGGGTGAGGTTTGGATGAGATCGTAGAGGGACATCTTCACAGGCATCTAGTGAAGCTATTTCAACATGGAGTCATGGATTGGTCCGGAAGAGGAAGAAGAAGAGGAGGGTTGAGGCGCGCCAAGGATAGAAATCTTAGGCTTAGGCGGTTGAGGTGGATTGACAAAAGGGTAGGTCCAAGGCATGGCAGCTTTTTCTTTCGCCTTGTCCTTTTGTGACCTAGTGGTGATGTGAATGGCATTGATTTCAAAGATGGGAGGTGAAGGTGATGAAGGAGTTGTAACAGGTTGATGAGATGTGGATGGGTTTGAAGAGGTTGAAGGGTTATGAGAAGGAGTCGGGGGGCGGTCGAAAGTGTCCTCAAAGAGAAGAATGTCTTTCTCCAGATAATGGCGAATGACAGCCTTGAGGGCACAGCAAGTCTCGGTGTCATGTCCTGGTGTACGATGATATAAACAAATCTTCGTGTCGTCGAACCAGGAGGGTTTAGACCTGAGAGGTTGAAAGGGCTTGATGGGTGGAAGAGTTATGCTAGAAGTTTGCAGAAGTCATTGCAAGATCAAAGAGTATGAGCCCACTAAAGGGTCCGTGCTCATCGATGTATGCGATGTCAGTGACTTTTGCTTGGGCGAAGTTGGAGGGGGTTTTCGTACCACCTTCTGGGTTGATGGTGCGATGACAGGCGGAGATGGTACACTCTTCATGAGAGGTATCGCCCTTTTGGGAGAGGGTAGGCTAGCGGTAGGTAAAAGAAGCAAAGGAGGCAATCGGTTTTGATTAGAGGTTGAAGTGGGAAGGACTTTGGTTAGGGTTGAAGGATGTGGGCCCAAAATGGAAGGCAATGGTGACGGAAGAGGAGGCGTTCGCCTCTGTGGTTTGGTAGTCTTTTGTGATTTAGGTTGAAGACTACTATTAGTTGAAGTTTGGGTTAAGTCCACCTTCACTTGTGGATGAGTGAGGTTGGAGATGGGGCGAACGCTAAGTGTTTTGATAGGTTTAGGCGGAATAGATGAGGGTTTTGGTTTTGATGAGGTTGATGAAGATGTAAATGATTTAGAAGTGGAGATCTGATTTTTGTTGATAGTCTTAGGAGGTTCTGCCATGGGAGGATTAGCAGCATGAGATGAGAGGGCCCGGGCTTGTTGAAGAGCTGTGAGACGGTCCCACAATCCCTGATGTTCCACTTTCCTAGAAGGGAGAAGTTCGAGTCTCTCTACTAGTCAGGAAAATGGCTGAGAAGATGCAGGATGAGGTTTAGGCTCTTGAGAAGACGTCGATGGTTGTGGGACTGAAGGTATGGTAGTTTCGGCCCCAAAGCATGGTGAAGTCGTGACAGGTTCATCTTTGGCTGGAGATGAAGGAGAGATGGGTTCTTCCCTGGGTGGAGAAGAAACTGGAGAATGAAGCTCCTCAAGCGGGTAAAGGGCAGGGATGATAGTGCCCTCCACTTGTGGTCAAGGAGTAGGAAAGGTTGGGTCCTCCATGGGCAGCAAGAAGGAAGATGGTGAAACTGGCGGTGCTGGTAAGGTCGAGGCGTCCTCCAAAATGAGAGAAGTTGAGGGAGAACTAGCCGGAGAAAGAGGTTCATCCACATGTGATGGACTGGTGGATGAACTCACCTCTTGGGGTTGGTTAGAAATGAGGGGCGAGACCGTATTGACTGTTCGAATATTATGTTCATGGGTATTATCAGTCAAGGTCTGGATGTTGTTTTGGATTGGTGGATGATTAGGGAACGGTTGTTTGAAGATATCGATACCCTGATTAGGAGGGGCATTGGGATTGTTGAGGATGAGGTCACCCTTTTCCAACATGTCTTGGACTATGTTTTTAAGGGTCTTACAGTTGCCCGTGTCATGACCTTTAACACGGTGGTAGTGGCAGAAGTCATTTTCCCTATACCACGCAGGGATGGCGCGTGAGGGATCAAATTGTGGTGGAGGTCGGATCTGAGGGAGATTGATGGCCCCTTGTTTGACGAGTTTTTCCAGCACAGATGCATATGATTCTCCAAGTGGAGTAAACTATCGCTGTATGTATCTCTACTGAAATTGGCGAGTGGCACTCATAGATGTGGATGGTTCAGGTTGATTAGTTGAAGGCGAAGAAGAGGAAGATCTAACAACCACAGCATTTGCTGAAGCTTTAGATTTAGGATTGGACGAGGAAGGCTTAGAAGAGGGGTCATTGGTTTTGGAGTTGGGATTCTTACTCCGCAACTTGACTTTATTCTCCTCGATAGCACGTAACTCAAGTTTACGAGCCATCGTGAAGGCTTCGTCAAAAGTGCGGAAGGTTTGAACCCTCAAGGTAGAAGAAATATGTTTAGTGCAGGCTTGAGAGAAAATTTCAATAAGCTCAGGCTGAGGTAAGGAAAATGAAAGTTGATTGATAAGGCCCCTCCACCGAGCGATGAAATCAGCAATAGATTCATCCTCAAACTGGCGAATAGAATAGAGGTCTGTGATAGAGACCTTCTTGGTGATATTGATGGAGAAATGATCGAGGAAGAGCTGGGCCAGCTGAGTGAATGTGAGGATGGAATGGCTAGGAAGAGAGTTGTACCAGTCAAGTGCAGCACCTGAGAGAGACATGGGAAATGTGCGTAAGAGTAACGCATCGTCGTGGGCGATAAGGTAACAGGCATGTCTGAATGCTCGTAAATGTTGTTGTGGGTCTTCCTTGCTCTAGAAATGAGAAAACTTAGGAAGTTCCCACTAGCTGGGATATGGTCTGATGGGGACAGAAGGATGGATGGGCTCGTTGCAGATTTGTTCGTACGAGAGAGTGTTGCGTGAGCCGGTAACGGAGGTCTCTAGGTTGGACATTTTATCCATCAGCATCTTGATAATATCTACTGACGGATTGGCGGGTGGAACGCCTCCTAGATTGTAAGGTGCTTGAAAGAGGCTGGAAGAGGTATACGACGTAGTCGGTTGTACCAATAAAGGCGCAACGTACGGATGACTAGTCGTAGGGACAGAAGAAGTGACTAAGGATGGTTGGATGGAAGGCATGGCTGGGTTTGATGTTGTCATGGGAGGTTGGTTAGAGGTAACATGGGCTAATGGATAGGTAGCCACCCTAGTGTTGATAGGAGTAAGGGTGGGCGGAATAGAGATGACCAGGTTTTGAAAGGGGGTAGAAAGTGGTTGAGTGGACTGAGATTGATAGGGGGCCAAAACCTCAGTGAAAGTGGGCCCAACGATGGAAGGAGAGGCCACACTTGGATGGTTGGTAAATGGTTGGTCATTGGTTGAGGCAACAGCCTGAGTGTCTAAGGGTTGGACTACGGATGCCATTGATACGGCCGCAGTCTCAAGGAAAGAAGTCGGCATTCCATAAATTGGATTGCCCAAGGGGTCTCACGTTCGGCTATTCGCGAGATAGTGTTGCAAGGCTTTTATGTTGAGGTCCAAGAATCGTGCGAAATCTTGGTCCCCTTCTGGGATGATAGGTGTTTGGGTCGGAGATGGTCTGGTAGGAGTTCTTTCAGTTTCCGAGTTGAACTCCATTATAGGGCTAGTTATAGGCGGGGTAGACGGAAGAGGATGATGCCTCGTGTGATCGACTAGAGCCTTGGCTTGGCTATGAGTCAGAACCATTCAAGGCAAGGAAGAACGTCCTCACAAGCTCAAACAAGCAGATAAGAACCAAAAAGATGAAGACACAAGCAGATCCTAAAACCCTAGAAATAAATTATTAGGATTATAGTGGCTTATGCCTTAGAATGTGTGTAGAGGAAGATTGGCTTTGTGAGTCGGGTCCTAGAAGAAGCAGTCTATGGATGGTTTCAGGTTTTGTTATGGTGCTCAAGAAATCTGTGTTAGCTTCCGTACAGGCCTAGTGCTAAGGAACAAGCTCCCCTCACTTCACGATTCCAGTGGTTAGCTGGTTTCGCTTAGCCAAAATATACTTCCATTAGAGTTTATCCTCCGCCAGAGAACGGAGTGGGCTTCCCCCTTGGTGATGAAATCCAAGTAGGGTCACCGAGACGGGTAAGGTATCCGCTGGGGGATGAAATCCCAGTCGGGCATTGTCTCAGGTAAGTTAAAATGTTTGTTTTGTGCAGGTGGTTTGGTCGTGTAACATCAAGTGATCTAGATTAATTCAATATGCGGTTTAATTACTATGTGTGGTCTAAGAGATGCAGGCAAATAGAAATGAATGCAAAGTGTTTTAATGCCCAAGTCGAAATGTTTGTTCGTATGAAGACGAATGGAGAAAGAGTCGAAGAATATGAGTTTTAACTAGTCTAGAAGTGCAAGAAAGAAAGAAATGTTCGTTTTAGTCTTGCTTATGATGTCGTTTAAGAAGAGACGAGAGGAGGTGAAAAGGAAGGAACCTAATGCACCTAAATGAATGAAAAAAAGAAAGAAAGAACCCAAGGAGGACCTAGGGTCCCACCGGGCGTGCCAAAATGTTTCTATGCAAAATTTGCTTTCTACATTCAGAAGATGAATAAAGAAACTAAAGAAATGGACAAGGCTAGAAGTACCTGGATAAAGATTGCGCACTGTAATCCAGACGTTGGTGGGCACCCCTCTTTGGCTGTGGAGGAATGACACCTGCAAAGAAGAAAACTTGGACAAAAAGGCGTTAGATGGATAGATGGTGGGTTTCCAAGCGAAAGCCTAATCTCGGAAGTACGAAGACTTCCTAGAAGGATATCAACCCACTGATAAAAAAGCAAAATATTGGATAAAAGTAGATAATAAAAGATAAAATGACAGAAATAAATGACAGAAAATAAAGTGCGTACCTGATATGCAGCACTGTTTTGCACAGTCGCCGGCGTCGGTCTCTATGGTGCCAGCGTCAGTCTGGGAAGGTGCCGACGTCGGTTGAGGTGCCGTCGTCGGTCGGGGCAGTGACCGGCGTCGGTCGAGACAGGTTCTGGACGAGTTACAGAAGTCCTGGGAGAGTCGGGACAGGGTCTTGTTAGGGTCGAGACAGGGTCTGATGGAGTCGAGACAGGGTCTGATAGAATCGAGATAAGGTTAGGACAGGGTCTGGGCAAGGTAAGGTCAGGTTTGGACAGAGTCTGGGGGTTTTATTCGAGTCTGGACAGAGTTATAGATTGGGGTAGTGGGCAGGGATGTAAAGGAGAGATTCAGAACTTGGGTCTGTGGTTTGAAGATTCGGGATGACAGAAATAATGAACAAATAATAATCAGAAAGAAATGAAAATAAACAAAGAAAATACATACCTGTCAGAAGACGTGATGAAAGCCATAGTTGAAGTTGTCTGTGCAGTGCCGTATTGGAGCGAATGCAGATTGGTTAATGCCGGAGTTGGTTGATCGCGAGAGTGTTGATTGCCAGAGTCTGTGAATGTCAGAGTTCGGAGGTCGATTGAATGATTGATCGGTTTGATTAGCCTCTCGAATGGTTGGTAGACACTGATGAAGGCGAGGGACGGTTCGAGAGACAGTTCAATAACCGTTTGGGAAACTGAATGATAACTGATAACGGATAACGGTAAGGTGACCAACGTCGGTAGTATTGCCGATGTCGGCTGATAAGTGATCGACGTCGGCGACATCGGCCTGGTAAAGACCGTCGTCGGCAGATGCACAATGGGGATAGAGTCTAGCTTTAGCTCTGTGCTCATTTTTACATGCTGCCAGGGTCAAGGTTGGTGGAACAAGTGATCGACAAGGGTTAAATAGGAGAAGAAGAATAAGACAGGGAATGACCAGGGGAGTCGACATGATTTCGGTGTCTACAGCACCAAAATGAAGGCGAATCCAAACCTAGAATCATCTAGGTGGTCAATCTTGTTTCAATAAATAATTTGTATAGGACACTAACATCGAACCCACATAGTATAATCGATGTAACCATCCCAAGATGATGTAACTATCTAGAGAGCCAGAGACACTAGATCTAGAATATGATGATTATGCCAAAACTATATTTCCATCTACTTTCTACTTGTACCAAATCTAGATCTAATTTAGAATTAGAGCTAGCTAAGTACATCATGTCTTTATCATTTCTATATATAGCATAGTTATACTTATTGTTTATAGCTTATATCAGTTTAATAAATTTATTATATGGTACATTTAAATTTAACACATTTATTGGCCTACTATAGATCTGATATTCACCCTTATGCCCTATCATTTCTATATCCTTAACCTTATTTACCCAAGTAGAATCCAAATCCAAATTAGGGTTAAAAAATATTGTACCTTAAGACATATTCATTGATATGTTCATTGGTTCCTTATTTGATCTATGTAATTTGGGCATAGGATACATTTTTTGACATGTTGATAGATAAGTGTGCCAAAAATTGATCCTAAGAGGTTTGAATGTTTTTTATGATTGGATTGGTAAGTCATAGAACCACCTTAGAACATAATCCTTTAAGATCCTTGGAAATAGTATAGTTAAAATTTTATTATTAGAGGCATAATCAAGGCATGCTACATATAAAGATTAGATATGTTGTTTAGGATCACTCTTTCCATCATAAAATTTGAACTTAGTGCAATAAAACTAGTTGGTGAGGGGTGTAAAGATATCTCAAATGTAAGTGGGTTATATAACACATCTTATGAATGAATAGCATAAGGTGATTTCATATAATTTTGCTCAATATTAGTATCCTTAGCCTGAAAATGTTTCTAGTTTGGAAAATATCTTGGACATTTTTATTTCTAAGATCAGAAGTTTGAGAAGCCACCAAAGGAGATGTACCCTGGTTTGAGTTGATATAGGCACTGAAACTGATAATTGGGTTGAAGTTCTAATGTTTCCCATAGAGGATATATCAATAATATTTTGGTCCTTGGGAATAATGGTGTAAAAACATAATATATGCCCCCATTAGATGTATGAAGCGATGATGTGCTCAAGGGAAGGGAAATAGGAATTTGGGGATGTCCCATAGCTCTAAAAACATGATCAATATATGCACCTGGTTATTCATCTATGCTTTTTACTTTTTTAGTTTGTAAAATGGTTTTTAGGATCTCATCAAGATATTTAAGGTTTCGATGGATACTCTCTCAAAACATAGAAATAGCTTGCACTTTTTATTGATTTATTTGTTCATGTTTATTATTTGCAATAGATTTCATTATTTTCATTATCATAATCTTCTTTTATGATAACCTATGTTTCATTTTATTCATTTTCATCATTGGCACTTGTATTAGACATAGGGTTTGATATTTCATGTGTTTGAGCCCTTCACTATTCTATATGATTTCATTTATTCACTTCCTGGAATGTGTTCCTTGTTTATTATTATCTTTCATTATATTTCCTATTTGAACTTTTGAATATGTTCCATTAATTTTGGCCCATTTTCCTTTATTTTCCTATTTAGACATTTGAATATGTCATTCTTTGCTTTGTGGACATTTGAATAAGTAATGCACCTTCGATTGTGCAGCATTTGAGCATGCCCATTATACAAGTCTTCTTGGATCATTTTCTATTGGTGTGATTTTGAGTGATATTATATGTTTGTTTGATTCCTTGTTGAGATTGTACTGTAACTCTTTAGATGTTGTTATGATCTATATCATGCATCTTATGGCTTAATGTGATCACATATTGTGTGCTTCAATACTATATCTACCTAGACATGTTATTCATATATGCTACATGATCCATACATAATTTATATAATTATCTTATCCTTTTGAGGCAAGGTAACTACTAAATTGTATTTTTCTCACATCAAAAGGGGGGAGCATATTAATGGTGTCACGTCATAGAGGCACGAGTTCCACATTTTTAGTGTTTCAAATTATAGTGGAGGCATGTTATACAAATAAGTTCTCCACACCTACATCAGTTTTATAGTTATATGATTCATATACATATTTTTGGCAACATTCTATACATTAATACTTTTATTATACCCAGACTTCAGCTTGAGACATATATAAGATTCATTTGTCATTTAAGAGGCACCTAAACATTACAAAATAAAATCATTTTCTAGATTTAAAATAATATTATGGATTATTATCATACCCATAATAAACTATTATATATTATTATGGAGCCAATATGTTGCAATATTTATTTCATCATTGGAAGGTTGAGTAAAGTAAATCACTCAATCTTAGAAAATTTAAAGTTAGATTTGATTGAATCATCTAACCTCACCAAAAGTATAGGTTGGTTTTTTATTAAATCATCCACCCTCATGAGATATATAGTGTGAGTTGATTAAATCACTCATACTCACTATTTATGCACATATTTGGGTTGCATTATTAATTTGAAACAAGCTCAATGCTTGTGTTGCAACTCACCTTTACACCAAGATTAACATCATTTCAAATCAAATTTTCAAAAGGTAAGATGGTTACATCGACACACATGTGTACTCCTAACCTTTCTCTTATTAATTTAAATCATTTTAAATTATTTCACTTTCATATTTCATAATCTGATTAAATGCTATAACATGCTCTTGGTTATAGGTTAGTCACCAATAAAACACTCAAGGTGAGCTCACACATAGAAAAGGTGTGGTATACATGCCTAGGTACACATTTATTTCCTTTAAACTAGTAATTTCATTACTCAATTAAGGGAGATATAGATACTAAAATATAATTTATATAGTACATTAGTCTTTTACACTTATAAAATACCTATTATGATTTTACCTTTCATTTCTAAACCTTCCCATAGCTTAAAGGCTCATGTTCACTTTTTCTTTGTGTCTAATTACTTATCTCTTAGTTTAACCATTTTTATTTTGATGACCCAAGCCTTATATAATGAAAAAAATTAAACTTGGTGTTTATTATTCACTACCAATTTTGGACATGTACCTATTTTCTAGCTCCCTAGACACTTACATCCGAGTCAGACACATGCGTTGACACAACTCACCTTTTTCCTACAAAGTGTCTAGTTCCCAAAAATCATCCATTTTATAAGATTAATGTATCTAAAATGTTGGCCTAAGTTCTTTAATGAAATATATTTCCAAAAGAGATTAATATATATACAATATCAACCCTCATTCATTATCACTTGAAAAACACATACAACTCATGAGACAACATACCAAGAAGCACTCAATCAAGCATTCAAGTGAGCAAACTTGATCTATTTATCCCTATTTCCATATTAATCATAGGATTAATATTTATACAAGTCTGAAGCATTAAAATAGCATTCCATAAGCCATATTTTCCAATTTAGCACATATTGAACCCTTATGTACACATAATCTAACACATAGGGGATAACTACATTAGTCTAAGCACCTTTTTGAAGTAGTAGATATGTAGGCAATGCCCATTGAAAGAGGGGTCTTTGGGGTCAGTTTGACACCATGAGTCCACTAATCCACTTTTTCCATAATCACTCTAAGGGTGAAGAGATAGGGTTTGATCATTTAATAAATAATGACATCATGTGTGCATGATCTAAAGATATAAGAATCAAGGTAACAGAAAACCCAAAAAGCTCTAGTTAATTACTTCTAAATCCAATTATAGGTAGTAGATTTAGACACCTAAGTTGATGTAACTATCCATATCTGACACAAGTGTTTGAGGCCACAAAAAATATATTTTTAGAACTTGATGATTGTTTTAGGATCTTAATCCAATCCACTTCTAACATGTTCTTGCTCAAACCTATATGCAAAGAATAAAGTAGTTAAGTATAATTATTTTTAAATTATTTTAATATCTATATATAATTTTAATTTACTATTTTTAGTAATATTAGTTTTATAAATTTATAATACCGTTTGTCTCATTTTTTAATTCATTGGCCTGCTATAGAGGTAGTTTACCACCCTTGTGCCCTAGACTACTCTATCTTCTTAACTCTAGATGCCCCCATATTCCAATTTAGGGTTAAACATTTGGCACTTTCAGTTAACTAAATATTTAACCCTAAATTTAAATATGATGGGTGTATTTAGGGTTAAAAAGATAGAGTATTCAAGGGCACAAGGGTGATAAAATAACTCTATAACAGGTCAATTAATAGAAAACTCAGACAAACAATATTATAAATTTATACAACTAAGATTGCTAAAATTAGTAAATTATAATTATTGATAAATATTGTAATAAATTATAAATAATGATACTTATTTGGTCTATTATACGCATGTAGATAAGAATATGATATGCTAGAAGTGGACTAGATGATGATCTGAGGATGGTCATTAGATTCTAAAAATATCCTTTTTATGGCTTTGGACAATTGCATCAGATCTAGATAGTGACATCAACATAGGTGTTTAACTCTATCATAGGTGTCTCATACATAATATTGACTAGATTTAGATGTGGCCAACTATAGCCTTTTGAGTTTTTTTTCACCTTTCTTTTAATGTCTTCAGATCATGCGCACAGGTTGTCACTCTTTATCCAATGATCAAACCCTAACTCTTCACCTTTTGAGTGACTGTGGTAAAAATGATATAGTGAGATCATTATTTCAAGTAACCCCAAATACCTACATAGTGACTACTCTAAAGAGGGCCTTAAAGTGATATAGTTCACCTCTATGTGTTGGTCTGAGTGTGCACAAAGGTACAATATGTGATAAGTAAATACATATAATGACCTAGCTAGCTTGTAACTTGAAACATATGGCTTATGGGTTGATCTTTGAATGATCTAAACCTATATAAAGACTACTCCTATGATTTTTATGGAAATGTAGATAAATAGAGAATATTTACTCACTTGACTTCTTGATTGAGTGTTTCTTGGTATGTTACCTTATGATTTATTTATGGTTTTCAAATGAGGAATGAATGAGGGTTGATCTTATATATATATATATATATATATATATATATATATATATATATATATATATATATATATATATATATATATATATATATATATATATGTATATGTATATGTATATGTATATGTATATATATGTATATGTATATGTATATGTATATGTATATGTATATGTATATGTATATATATATATATATATGTATATGTATATGTATATATATATATATACATATATATACATATACATGTATATACATATATATATACATACATATATATATACATACATATATACATATATACATATATATATATATATATATATACATACATATATATATATATACATACATATATATATATATATACATATATATATATATACATATAAATATATACATATACATATACACACACACACACACATATATATATATATACCAATTCCTTTTATAAATATCTCACATTAAATCACTTATGCTGACATTTTGGATATGTTTTTTTTACAAATTGGATGACTTTTGGGCACTAGACATTTTGTAAAAAAAAGGATGGTTACATCAATATATGTGTCTATTGGGATGTAAGTTTATGGGGAGCTAGAAAATAGTTGTGGGTCCAAAACTAAAAGTGAAGGATAACATTAGGTTTAGATATTTTTTCATAGTATATAAGGCCTAGGTCATTAAAATAACAATAGTCAGACTAAGAGATAAGTAATTAGACATAAAAAGATAGGGTAAATTTTAGTAGCCCATATAGAAATTAACTTGGGTTTTTTGGGTGAATCTCTAAGTATGTATTTTTTAAGTCTATTGAAATTTAACAGATGGTGTATAAGTGAGAATGCCAAAGGACAGGCAAATCATAACAAGACAAAATCTAAAAGGGTGTGCAGCTGTATAGAAAACTTACAAATACTTCATCCATTTCCTGATACTAAAAGTTTCCATTATGAGTATATGGGTGGATGTTTATTTAAATATAATGGAGAATAATCTCATATTGACTTTTGACAAAGTGAAAAAATATATTTATATGTATAAAATTTATTTTAAATAGTAGGCAAATTGACCTAGAAAAGTAAATTACACCCAGATAATTTAGGCAAATCAACATTATTTACCACCCCTTAAAATACTTGAATGTCAATTTATAAAACTAAAATATTCATGAATTAATGAATAATAACCACTAAAATTTACCCTATAAGGAGATAATGAACATGATCCTTTTGATAGAGGGAAGGTCTTGTTGTAGCATCAATTTGCACCCTTAGAGAGGGTTCTTTAGGATCTCTCCAATTGATCTACACTATGGGAACAACCCCAAGCTAAGGATATCCTATGATGGGGTTAAACCTCTAGATAAGGTCAGCATCCTTCTGATGAATCACCTAAACTAATGTTGTCATGGGTAAAATGGTTAGCAAGGGGAAAAGGGATCCTAAGAAAGCTAAAAGGTGATGCACCAAATAAAAATGGGAAACTCCCATAAGCTTGAACCCACACTAGATCTATAAAAGACAATGCTAGCTCACATAACCTCATAATCTAGCTCAGTGCATAAGTGTTTCATGGACTAAGTTCAGGCAAAACACTAATCCAGACCTATAATAGCTTGAAAACACCTTAGAAGAGGTAAGGAAGGAGGACAATGGATATGGAAGAATCTCTTTCACAAGGCCATCATGCATAACTCACTAAACAATGATCTAAGGCAAGAGATAGGTAGATAAAGTCTTTTATTACATCAAGAGGTAGTTCTTACAAATGTTTGATAGGGTTTAGCCTAATCAAGATGAACATATCCTACAATTTTTTAGAGTATCCCCTACTCTTCAAAATCAAAGAGTCCTTATGAGAATCCAAAATCAAAGAGAGAGAGGGTAATATAGAGAAAGGGAAAAGAGAGAAGAAGGAAAGCATGCATATAAAACCCATCAATGAGTTTCTATCACATTTTTTGAAATTTAAACCATCATTGATCTAGTCAATACTAATCCTTCATCAACAAAATAACCTTCATTTGCTCTAATTATTCTTCAATCTCTTCTCATTGGCTAAGGCATGTACTAGAAGATAAGAGTTTGTTTTGTAGATGATGAGTCATGATAATTTTAAGGAAGAAAAATCCTTAAGATTTGAATAGCATTGAATGCTCCAATTAATTCTCTAACCACTAGATCTCTTTGCTTTGATCTTTCATGCCACCTTTCACTTACTTTCACTATTCATAAGAAGAGAATCCTCATATCTATAATCTTGATATAGCCATGACTAAGTCTAATTTAAGTAGCTGCAAGTACCTATTTGTTGAGGTTATAGCTATGTCAAAGGATGAGATGCCTTCTCATAATCACAAATATCTACTTTTACCTTAAAAATTTAACCCAAGTCTATTATAGATGAAAACTAATCCCAATTATTGGTTTTCCTACAGTCTTAACGTTGATGAAATGAAGCTTGCTAGGTGTTTGATCTTGCTTTGGAAACAGTTGCCACCCTTTTGTTTGTATTAGGTCTAAAATACCTATTCTACCTCTATGGAGTTTAAATTCTGATGTTCAATCCCTAAAATGTCCATTTTGTTTCAAATTAGATCATCTTAGAACTTGGCTCTTATGCATTTGCTTGCCTGGGTCAAAAACAACTTCATCAACCTCCATCAGAAGTCTCCTAGGATCACCTTTATTAATTGTTCATCAACTTACTAATTTGGGACTATCAAATTTAGACACTTGGTGGCCTCACACTTGATTTAAGCTCTATTAATTTATTGACCATAATTACATCAATAATCTTTCTCTATATGACTGAACATGATCCATAGATCTTTTGTCAATTTAATACGCTTAAGACACTTGTCACCCACACATTTCTCTTAAGATCTGCTAACATTTTGACCCATCACTCATTATTAGATCTACTTTGTATGAGTGAATGAACTTCATTGATCTACCTAAACCCACTAATTGAGCTTCATTTTTGCACCATTAGATATTCATTTAGGTACCCGATATCTTGACACTTGTTAGCTCTGCATTCAACCTAGGAACATTTGAATTCAAATGGCTATTTACCATAACTTATACTTGATGTTCGTACACACATCCCATTCTACTTATTTAACTTTGAACACCTATATCTTGAGATAGACAACTCATCAAGACATGAAATTTGCATAGGATGATCCTGACACTAAATACATTGATCACGTGTGATCCTTTAGCTCTAGGAGGCTTCTTGAGCATACTTATAAAATGCACAAGTAAACTAACCTATTCGATTCTACATGACATGTAAGATGATATAGTTCATTTATACTTGTGCTAGGAATTTTTGCTTGATATTTCAAAGCTCTGATGAGTCTCTGAGGCCTATGTGAACTTGTTCCATGATCCTAACTACATTGATCACCATGAAAACCTACTTTCTCAAAATTTGACAAACTACACTTTAAGTTTACTTAAAGTGTTTCAAAATATTTACAAGTTGTATGTGATCTTTAAGCCTCTCATGCCATCCAAAACTCTATTCAATTCATCTATTTAGGTATAATCTTGGTATGTGGGCCAAAATAGGCCAACATCTTTGGTGACTCATAGGGAAGCATGCCTGTTATGCTTGAAAACCCAAACTAGTTGTCTTATCAAGTCCATTCGGTATGGGGTCTCTACTCTAGTTCAACATATTGATCTGAAGCTAAAACTAGATACCAACCTTTGTATAACTCCTCTTGAAAAAAAAAGGACCAAAAATAACAAAATAAATAAAATTTCCCATGGTACTTATGAAAAGGAAACTAACATAAGCAAAATAAGGGCAACTAGCCTACTAAACAAATGTGCACACAGGCACTTAGAGAAAAGCATGAAATCTACTCTAATGTATACAATATTATATATTAATTTACAAGAACCTCCCTCCTGGGTCAAATGGGAAGCTTTGAGTCTCATTCACTTGTAACAAACCAAGATGAAAAATACCTTGCTTTGGAAGTACTAAAATTAGTGAACCAAGTAGCTTAATGACCAAACCTTTTGATATGCCCTTCAGTGGATGAAATGGGACAAACATGTATCTAATTTATACATATTGGTCCAAGTATTCCAATCTTAGTTAATTTTGGACTATAGGAGCACTTGCTTGATATTTTTCATCACTCTTGATAAAGCCTTACATGAAGACTTTATTTAGGCTCTTGGGAGCAATTGCACTTGGTTCAATTGGTGATTCAAAAATATCATAATCTTTCACCTTATCCTGTTATAAATTAGGATTGATCATTTTTAGATAAGCATGATCATAATGCTTTATAGGAAGTAAATTTCTCTTGGCCTCTTCAAACTCTTTGGTTATGGTATTTAACCACTGCCATAACTCTTTAGGATCTTCACTGGTATGCTTCTCAAACTACATCACCTGAGTACTTGAGATGTATCCTTCATCAACCTCACTCAATATTTCATCTTGTTCTTCAACTATAAATGAGGGTTTTTAATCATGTAAAATGTAAAATTTGGTTAATTTAGTGTGGCTAATGACACCCAATCCATAGGTCCTCCTACTTGCTTGCACAACCTTTATAGGATTTTCTTTCACCAATTCCCAGTTATCCACAGCCTTCTAAACTCAACCCTTATAGACCTAGGTAGCTCTTTTAGGCCTAGATCCATCCCCCTAGGTCTCATTCCCTCTAAAAAATAGCACCCAACTTAGACAGGAGTGTTGAAACCCAAGGTGTCATGTTTCTAGCACTATTGTCCAAATGTAAATTTGGTTCAAATAGCCATTTTCTCTCAAATCCTTATCCTAATTCATGTCAGCCTAATGCAAATTCATTTAACCCGTGATCATTAAATCCCTTATAAAAGACCATTAAAAGTCCATTTATAAGGGTTGACACTTATTTTACAAGAGAGAAGCAAGAATATCAGCAAGTACACTCAAAACACTTTTGCCTATTCTCTATATATAGCCTTTCAATATTATTCAAAACTATTCAAACCCTTACACCGATCCCTAGCCATCTAAAGTACACCTAGTTTTGCATCTAGTTGCATTTTTCATATGTAATTATACCAAGAAATTCAATGGGAGAACTACATTAACTTGATCCCTCCTCAAAGTATTGGTATGTAGGCAGTGTACCCACACAGGGGGTGTGAAGTGCATCCAGTGTATCCTTTACACACTAACCCCTTCTCTCTCTTTCCAAAATTTCTTTTCAAGTTTAGGCATAAGAGTTCCTAGATATTTTGAAGATTAAAATAGATGTACATCAAGATTCACAAACTTCTACGCTTCAATATTTCATTGACACGAAAACATAAACCTACCGAGCAGAACCCAAAAAACTCATATCACCTAGACAACAGCACCAAAAAAAGACTACAATATTGAATAGTAGGGTGTCCCACTTTTGACACTCCTATCCAACTAAAAAATGAAGTTTAGGAACCTATTTTCAACACTATCCTAATCTTGTACCTAAATTCTTAGACCCTATCTCAGATCGGATAGCTCAAAATAAGCTAAGGTATATTTCTCCTTGTTCTCTTACTATTTTTAGAAAGGTCAAATTACAATTAAAATTTCACAAATCAGTAGTCATAATTAGGAATATTATTTACTAATTTTCCCTACTCAGACCAATTTATTAAATAAGAATAAATCTCTATTATTCTAAAAAATAATAAAACATTTGGTGAACCCAACGTGAAGTGAACATACAAAATTTAAACATATAAAAACAATACAAAATTCAAAAATACCAAAAACATTTTGATTGTATGCATCATCCATACTTTACATTACTACTATCATGTTAGGAATTGCATTTGTTGTTTCATGTTATGGTTTATTGATTATCTACATTACCATGATTCACTTGATCTTCTTTGAGTGTGTGAAGTAACATCCAGCTACTTGATTACTTCACTATACTGATTGAGGTGGCATTCCTACTTCTAAATTCAAGACACACATCGATATACAAATCGATTGGGCGCATATTCTACATGAAAACACCATCTATGTTATGTCAATTCTACACTACACACTCTGAGTTATCATATTGATGAACATTACTTACCAAATTACATAGATTACTATATCAACATTTCACTAGTATCTAACACTTATGTATCTCTTAGCAGATACCTAGTCTTGTACTAAACGTGTCTTGCATACTTTCACTCTTGCTTTGATTAGTTAGATGTGATTACACCTTTCCATTTTTTACATGCTTTCCTTTCTTATTGTATGTAGCTAGATGAGATTGCATTTTCAATTCCAGTTTTATTTCTTATATGTGCCTTAGGACATCTGCCAATGTCCTTTGCTTCTATTTGTGTGTGTACCTTTAGACATTTGTCAATTTCCCTTGCTTGTACTCTTATATGTGCCTATGACCCTCATACCAATCTATGTTTATTTCAAATTATATGTGTATGTGGCATTCGAACATGCCTTGTATGCTTACTTTCTAGTTTGAGTGGCATGTGCCCATGTCCCTTGTTTGTGTGGCCCCTTGGCCAACCTTGTATGCTTATTGATTCTTACTTATTTCTTCTTTCTTCTTGTTCCATGTGCTTGTTTTCTTGATTGCTTTTTCAATTTTTTCAATGCCATGATCCATATCATGCATTTTCCTTGCTTTCTTGGATGCCATGATGGACATCATGTTCCATTCCTCCTTGACAACTAACATATAATATTTCCAATTCTAGTTCAATACATTAAACATGATTTTACATTGTTATATCTATCTAGGAATACCCCTATTGATCTAACAATCTCTCAATACAAACATTGTTATATCTAGAGATATCTTGTCATATATCATTACTATATCATATATCTATGCAATTTAACACACTTGCAAGACTTTTTTCTTCTGAGGGAAGTCATTGTAGGTTCATCATTCCTACCCTTAGAAGAGGGGAAAATAAATAGGGATTTTGTTATAGATATCAAATATCTTAAAATTCAAATCAATAGCATTTAGATCACCCAGTTCAAAATCCAAAGGTCAAATGAGTTAGAATAGAATAGAAAAATAGTGACAATTCTAGATCAACAACCAATTTTAGCATAGGACAATAACACTAGAAATAGATAGCATTGCCAAACATAAGGGTGTCCTCATTTTGGAGCTCTTATCTAGGTAGAAAAACACCAAAGTTTTCCAATAACAGGAAAAATGTTTAGCTCAGCTACATTTTTTGCACATCCAGATATATTAAAATCAGTAGTTTTAGTATAGTTTTCTTAGGAAATCTAGATATAGTGGGGTATCATTCATGACATGATGACTTTCACTTCTATTTTTAGACTAGGCAATTGACATAACTTCAAGATCAAAATCCATGTTTTAGACACCAGTGATTATGGGTAATGTGCACAGCATATTGGTCTTCTTTATTTCCAAGTTCAATTTATTACCCAAGCATTATCAGTAGTTGTGTGCCTTAATCCATCTGCAGGTGATTGGTATCATTTCACAAGTTAAACTTTAATACAAGTTTAACTTCCTGAGTTCTTGAGTTGGTTTTCACATAAGCATATTACATCAGTTTTAAAGTGGATTTTATACAAGCCTAACCTCCATCTTTCAAAATGGCTAAGAATGGCCTAGTTTCTAGCATACATTTGACTATCCATGCCATATTTTCAAACTTTTAGAGCATCCATGGGCTCCATAATCCATCTCATATGGCATCCATTCTATATTGGTATCACTTCATAACTTCACTTCATGGGGTAATAATGGAGCTAAAGTGCCAGCATTTATATTCTTGAGCCACCTATTTAGAGGGATTGGACACATAGTCTAAACATTGATTAGCACACACATGATTCATTGATTTCACTTAGTTGGTAGTGATGGAGCCAAAGGGCTTGCCTTTGCATTCTTGAGCCACTTTCTAGGGAATTGAGCACTCAACTCCATTTATGATATAACTTTTGGTACAACATCAACCAACACAATCTAGTATCACTTAGCCTTACTCAAGATCATAGTAGGTTTTGTATTGGTTCATATACTTGATTCACACTTTCACATTATGCTCTCTATGCACTATCTAGCATTACTCAGCATCACACAAGATACATGGGCTTCACCTTTGTAGGTAAGTTCAGGGATGCTTTCTATTTTTTCCTTTATCCAAGTATTTTGCTTTGCTATATCATTAGAATAAAGGGGGTGAAATGTAGTCATGTAAAATGCAAAATTTAGTTACTTTAGTGTGGCTAATGACACCCAATCCATACATCCTCCTACTTGCTTGCACAACCCTTATAGTCTTTTCTTTCACCAATTCCTAGTCATCCACAGCCTTTCAAACTCAACCCTTATAGACCAAGGCATCTCTTTCAGGTCTAGATCCATCACCCCAAGTCTATTTCCCTCTAGACAATAGCACCTAACTTGGATAGGAGTGTTAAAACCTAGGGTGTCTTATTTTTGGCATTGTTATCCAAGTGTAAATTTGGTTCAAATGGTCATTTTCTCCCATATCCTTATCCTAATTCATGTCATTTTAATGTGAATTCATTTAATTGATGATCATTAAATCCCTTATAAAATGCCATTTAAAGTCTATTTAAAAGAGTTGGCACTCATTTTACAAGAGATAAGTAAGAATACAAGCAAGTACACTCAATCAATTTTCCCTATTCTCTGCATATAACCTTCCAATATTATTCTAAGCTTATTTAAACCCTTGCACCAGTCCTTAGCCATCTAAATTACACCTAGTTTTGCATCTAGTTACATTTTTTATACACAATTGCACCAAGCACTTCAATGGGAAAACTACATTATCTTGATCCCTCCTAAGAGTATTAGTATGTAGGTAGTGTGCCCATACATGGAGTGTGAAGTGTGTCCAACATATCCTTTACACACTAACCCCTTCTCTTTCTTTCCCAAATTTCCTTTCAAGTTCAGGCACAAAGAGATCTTAGGGATTTTAAAGAGTAAAATAGATGCACAATGAGTTCCATAGACTTTTGAGCTTCAATATTTCATTAATAGGGAAACACAAACCTATCGAGTAGAACCCAAAAAACTGAGATCACCTAGACAATAGCACTGGAAAAAGACTACAGCATCGAATAGCAAGGTGTCCCACTTTTGGTGTTCTTGTCCAACTATAAAATGAAGTTTAAGAACCTATTTTTGACACTGTCACAATCATGTACCTAAATTCTCAAACCCTATCTTAGACTGGATAGCTCAAAATAAGCTGAGTTACATTTCTCCTTGCTCTTTACTATTTTTAGAAAGGTCAAATTGTAATTAAAATTTCACAAATTATTACCCATAATTAGGAATATTATTTACTAATTTTCCCTACTTAGACCTATTTATTAAATAGGAATAAAACTACATTATTCTAAAAATAATAACTAGGGTTGATTTGACCATCCAAGGTCTGAAATATCACACATGTCTTGTTCAAGCTTTGATCTACTTTCCTCTTTCTCCAACATATCAAGGTTATCCTTAATTGAAACCTCATCTTAAATTGGACCAACCTCAGGTACCTGGTTCTGATCCTCTTATTAATCTATGTATAATGGACCTTCATTAGTCCATTCAAGACCTGTCCCATGTTTAGCTTGAGGATTGTCTTCTTCAGGGAAGTTTTTAACATTAAGCTGATCCATTTCACTTAGGAAATCTAAGCACAAATTTTGCCAATAATCTTTTGAGTTTCTTGAGCTACCCTTGAACTCCATAATAAGTTCATGAAGGCTATCCTCTTATTTCTCATCAAGATCCTACAACTTGAAAGCTAAAACATGATCCTCCTTATGAAGTGGGATACCTATCATGATTTCCTCATAATAGACACTTGCATTGTCCTCCTATGGCTCACTTATGATAGCAATCTCCTCCTCTATCCTTTTTAAAATAGACTCTTTATCCAAGAGAGATATGGTGGGAGGGTGAAGAAGTTCACCTTGCTTGCAGCTTAGGAGAGTGTCCTTCCATCTAGGTACTTTGAATGACTTCTTTGGTGGCTCTTGAACTGGTGTTTGGAATTCCACAACCAACACCTCCTCCTTCTTCATGCCCTTCTAAACTAATTTCCATGATGGAAATGAGTAGGGAACAGACACCTTTTTTTCCTTTTGAATGTTTATAGGAGAGGGTGGTCTCATAAATGAGGGCATAACATAGCTAAGGTTAAATGTGTTGAAGAAGATCCATGATGGAAGGGCTTCATTCTCTTGAGTGGGAATGGGTGTAGGGGTAGGAGAGAACAAACTGATTGACTTAGGTTTGACATACTCTTTCTCCCACTACTCAAATACTTTCTCAATAGAATAACCATCCTTTCAATTCTTGCTTCTCAACCTGTGGATAGTCTGCTTCTTTAATGGATGCCCACACATTGTAAAACTCTTGCAAGAATATATTTATCCCCTCTATGGTATGAATGGGGAATTCTTGTCCAAGATTAACCCCCTTCTTGATTTGTATGATTATTCTACCTTGGTCTAGTATTGTCTCTTTGAGTTTTGACAAGGATGGACTTTGACAAAGTTAACTAGGGGGTTGATCAGGAACTCTTAAAGGTTGATCTTGAGGCTCTTAGAGGGGAAAGGATACATAATACTTATCTAAATGAGCCTAATACTCTTCATAAGATATCAACACACTGTCTACATTTTGGATCATGTTTCTCATCATTGTTATGTCCTCATTCTTATAAGATGACCATTATTCACCCTCATAAAATGAC
The DNA here is from genome assembly GCA_037957365.1 of Torreya grandis. NCBI lineage: Eukaryota > Viridiplantae > Streptophyta > Pinopsida > Cupressales > Taxaceae > Torreya > Torreya grandis. Next base: position 1,640,607 of record JARHVA010002673.1, read on the forward strand.
CATCTATTCTTGACCAATTGAAAATAAAACTCCTTGCCTCTTGTATAACATGGATAGGGATGACTATAAAAAATCTAAACCCCTACCAATCTCCCTTATCAACTCAATATAAACTGATAATTCTTGCTTGACTCCTAACAAGGATGTAATAGGATAAGCCTGGTCTTCACAAGGGGAATTAGAAGATTGATTTGAATGCAAAAGAGGCTAACTTTGATTTTATGCAAGGATGGGAGGAGGATAATGGCCATGATAGGGTTGATAGGTTATTTGAGGGCCAGTTTGGGAAACACATAAACATTATTTACTTGATAAGTGTGATGTTGAAGTAGAGAATAAACATACTGATCAAAATATGGTTGATTTTACATACCAAATAATGATGATTAGGCACTTAGGCTATTTAAAATAGTTGATGAGTACTCAGAGTTGCCATTTATGTTTTCACACATGCCTCTAAAGGTTGATTGTATGAAGAGAACACCAAAACTCTTCACTAGTGAACAATGTAGTAAGTCCCACCAGGCATGCCAAAAACTATTATAACATCAATTTACACCCTTGGAGAGAGTTCTTTAGGCTCTCTCTAATTGAGCTACACTATAGGAATAACCCCAAGATGTGGGTGTCCTATGATTGGGTTGAACCTCTGGAGAAGGCCATCTTCCTTATGATGAATCACCTAAACTAATGTTGTCATAGGGGGAAAAAGTCAAAAAAATGGAAAGGACTCCTAAGAAAGCTAAAAATTGATTCACCAAATAAAAATGGGAAACTCCCATAATCTTAAACCCACACTAGATCTATAGAAGACAATGCTAGCTCACACAACCTCATAATCTACCTAACTGCATAAGTGTTTCATTTTCTAGGTTCAAGAAAAACACTAATCTAGACCTATAATAGAAAAAAAAAACCTTAAAAGAGGCAAGGAAGGAGTACAATGGATATGTAATAATCTCCTTCACAAGGCCATCATGCATAACTCACTAAACATTGATCTAAGGCAAGAGATAGGTAAAGAAAGTTTTTTATTACATCAAGAGGTAGTTCTTATAAATTCTTGATGAGGTTTAGCCTAATCAAGATGAGCATATCCTGTAATATCTTAGAGAATCCCCTACTCTTCAAAATCAAAGAGTCCTTGTGAGAATCCAAAATCTAAGAGAGAAAGAGAGTGGGTAATATAGGGAAAGGGAGAAGAGAGAAGAAGGGGAGCATGCATACAAAACCCATCAATGATTTGTTACCATATTTGTTGAAATATAAACCATATTTTATCCAATTAGGACTAATCCTTCATCAACAAGTTAACCTTCATTTTCTCTAGTTAGTCTTCAAGATCTTCTCATTGGCTGAGAAATGTACTAGAAGACAAGAGTCTATTTTGTAGATGATGAGTCATGATCCTTTCAAGGAAGAAATATCCATAATATTTGAACAACATTGAATGCCCCAACTACTTCTCTAACCACCATATCTCCTTGATTTAATCTTCCATACCACCTTCCACTTTCTTTTACTATTCATGAGAAGAGAATCCTCATATCTATAATCCTGAGAGAGCCATGACTAAGTCTTCTTTAAGTGGTTACAAGTACCTATTTGTCAAGGCTATAGCTATGTCTAAGGATGAGATGCCTTCTCATAATCATAAATATATACCCTTACTTTTAAATATGAACATAGGTATACTATAGATGAAAACCAATCCTAATTATTGGTTTTTTTATAGTCTTAATGTCAATGAAATGAAGCTTTCTAGGTGTTTGATCTCGCTTTGACAATAGTTACCACCCTTGTATCTATATAAGGTTTAAAAGACCTATTTTTCCTCCATCGAGATCTAATGGTGATGTTAGATCCTTGAAATTTCTATTCTAGTTTAACCTGGATCATCTTCAAACTCAACTCTTATGCATTTTCTTTCCTAGGTCAAAAATAGCTTCATCAACCTTCACCAGAAGTCCCCCATGCTCACCTTTGTTCATTGGCCATCGAATCATTGATTCAAGACTATCAAATTTATACATTTGGTGGCCTTGTACTTGATCTAAGCTCTATTGACTTATTAATCTTACTTACACCATTTATCTTTCTTTATATGAATAAACATGAGCCATAGATTTTCTTCTAATTTAACATGATTAAGACACTTATCACCCATGCATTTGCTCTTAGGATCCACTAACTTTTTAACCCACCGCTCACCATCATATCTACTTTATATGAGTGAATACACTTTTTTGATCTTCTTGGACCCACTAACTCAATATTTATCCATGAACCGTTAGATCTTCATTTAAGTACCTAAGATCTTGACACTTGTCAGCACTATGTTCAACCCAATAACATTTGAATTCAAATGGCTATTGACTGCAACTTAAACTTGATGTTAGTGCACATGTCTCACTCTACTTGTTCAACTTTAAATGCTTATATCTTGAGACAAACAACTCATCAAGACATGAAATTTTCAAAGGATGATCCTGGCACTAAATACATTGATCTTGTGTGAACCTTCAACTCTGGGGGGCTTCCTAAGCATACTTATAAAATTCACAAGTAAACCAACTTATTCATTTTTGTATGACATGTAAGATAGTCTAGTTTATTTAGACTTGCACTAAGAACTATTATTTGATATTTTAAAGATCCAATGAGTCTCTGAAACATGTGTGAACTCATTCCATGATCTTCACTGCATTGATCACCATGAGAACTTGTTTTCTTAAAATTTGACAAACTACACTTTAATTTTACTTAAAGTGTTTCAAAATATTTACAAGTTATATGTGATCTTTGGACCACTCATTCTATCCAGAACTCTATTCATCTCATCCATTTAGACAAAAGCTTGGTATGTGGGCCAAAATTGGCCAACAGATCTAGAACTAAAAGGTACAACATGATAAGTATTTATCAAGTATACAATACTAAGGTAATATATAAATTAGATTTTAATATCTACAAAATGATTATAGATATTGTTACTTTAACATGTGCCTTAAAAAGCTTCTTGTCTGATCAAAATGTGCCTTATGAAAACTTCTACAACATATCAAACTTTAAGAAGAAATCAATTAAAAACTAAAAATAGCACACAAGAAACAAACTAAAACTAAAAATAGCACAAAGTTTCATCTAGAGAAATCCAAATACAAACCATAAATATTTAAATAAAAAGGAGGGTTTGGGCCCTTTGTTATGATGATATGGTGATAATTTTTAGTTTTGGGCCTCATCCTTTTTCAAATCCTTCCTCTATCATTTTCCTCTGATAAATGTTCCTTTTTGAAGACTCTAATTTATTCTTTCATATTTTTGTAATGACATAAATGAAGGGCTCTTTTATATGGGTTCTTCCTTGTCACATCTTGATTTCTCTTTAAGCTAAATAACCTGTTTGATCCATAGATTATTATGGTTGATTAGCTAATTAGCTAATATTTGATTAAGCTTAATGACATATGCTAATTATGGGATAGTTTTTGTTGCTTAATTTACATGATTAGATGTTATGAGTTAGTGGCACTTTTATATTTTGTGCTTTGTGATCATGTTTGATTATTATACAGTATTATTTTATGGATATAATGATGTTTTGAGGTAACTACTTTCATTGTCATGAGGTGGATGTAGGATAGATTCTTTCCTCTGATCGTGATGGAGGGAGATTATCATCATAGAGGGTGGTCTATATAAAGACATTGATGGATAATAGAGAATTCAGAGACCCTTGCACACACCACTTAATATATCATGTTTTGTAATTAATTATTTGATATAGATAACGCAACATGTTTTATGTAATTTTCATTTAGATGATTGTTAATATGCTTTCTAGTATGATCTTGATTGTTATTGATGATCGTGTTGATTGTTTTAGTGATTTCAATAAATTTGTGATCTTACATAACTCATCTTGTTTGACTAAATGAGTGAGTTTGTTTATGTTTAATATATCCCTACCATATTATGTATGGTTGTATAGTAAAACATACAATGTTGTGATCGATTCCATAATCATTACTCAATCTATAAGATTTAAATAATAATAATTAAATATTATTATTATGATATTACATTATAATGTTCAAAAGATAAATGGCATTGTTTTAAAAGATATTATAGTTGTTTAAATGTTTGATTAAAGGATTTATTTTCATAATATATAAATGAATATATTAATTTTAATTATTCAAATGATTTTAGGAAATCATTGTAATTGTTATATGTGTTCGTGAATAGCATTTAAAATCTAGTCTAAATATACCTAGTTGAATTGCCAAGTTAAATAATCATTATTGTGTTTAGTCATTACATGGGAATACTTTAGTCATCAACTAGTTGATAGTCTTGCATGGAATAAGACATAGGGATTATGTGACTTA